>JASFAX010002532.1:0-45589 GCA_030737875.1 Allium sativum
AATTGAAATAGAATTTGAATCTAGAAGATCGTAGTATAAATAAATTTATTTCCGAGTTAGGGAAAATCGACAAATTTTAGATAATCGAAAATATTATGTTGAATTGGAAAATTGGATTTGATATATATTAAAAATATACTGGAATTGAGTTGAATTTATTATAAACGAAGTTCAAACGTTTATATATCTAAATATAATTAAAACGAACTCGCCGCAGCGCAGTAGTTCGTAAATTGGTGATTCGAACTTCAATTGAGTGTACAGAACTCAATTGAAGTCGGAATTCTTTGAAACAAGAACCGTCGGGACCGATTGAATAATAATTTTCTAATGAAAGACAAAAATCTGGATTTCGTCGTATAGATTTTGAGTTATGTCAAAATCAAGTTTTCAGAAAAACAGCGCCATAATCATTTTAAAAATGATAACGGTTTAATTAAATAAATAAAAGGATTTTAAAGAAATAAAATCTGAATCTGCCATTAGAAAAATCCAGACTGGAGATATAAAATAAATATGAACTCCAGTGAAGTAAGTGAAATGATTTTTGAATAAAAATCAGATTTTTTTTATTTATTAAATAGGTTTAACTAGTTTGAAAAATAAATAGTTAAATCGGGATTTGAATTGTAATGGGGCGTTGAATAAGTGAAAGAGATTTGAAAATTTATATTCGAAATCGAATATGTAACTCGAGTTGAAATGGAATTAGATGGGGTTCATGAGTGGATTAAAATATATTTGAATGTGATATGTTCAAATAAGCAGTGAAATAAGCAAAGGAGCTAACTAAAGAATAAATTAGCAAATTTAGTTAAGACAATTGGATTGAGTTGAAACAGAATTGAAAACAGGTGAATATGTGATTAGACAGGTATGGGATGGAGTATATGAAGATTTTAATTTATGTTCCCAACAAAAAGGTACATGTTTAAATTCATATTTGTGATTTATGTGCCGTATCGGCAAGCTGCTTGGCTTTTTCTTTTTCTTTTGGATTAGTGAGCGCCATGGGAGGCTATTTGATATATCCCGATGCTCCCGGTACAAGCGAGCTTATGGCGAAATTTTCCGGAAATTTAAGAAGTTAGAATATTTTTAAGAAAAATTTGATAGTTAGAAATAAATGTATCGATATATATAGAATTCGATAAGGAAACGGATTTAAAAATAGAATATTATAAACAAAAAGGGAAATCGATAAGAGAAACATATATACGTTTAAAAAAATGAATAATTGGTTTTTATAATGTTAATTATTCGGGGTAAGTGGTTTTATCTGTTTTGAAGTTATTGATGTTTTCAGTCAAGGTCTGAGAGGTAATTTTACCCCAACTTGATTGATTTCATTTTTTATTGATAAATAGAAAGATCCAATCTCGAAGAGGAGTGTTGGATAATAGTTAGTTGAATAAAATATTTTGGGTTGTTGTAACGATGTTTTACACAGCATTCGTTTTAACCCAGGTGATGGAATTTTGGAAATATAACCGTAAATATTTCCTGAGTATAATTAAAGTAGTCAGGAAAGAGATAAGTGATTGAAATTGTTTCAATTTCAAATAGAGTATATTTTCTAAGTGTAGAAAATAAAATAAGGCGAGATATAGAAATGTTTTCTAAAGAAGGTAAGAGACCAAGATAATAAATTGAAAATATTTGTTTAACAAATATTGATAAGAAAATGGAAAGGGTGATTTAATTAATAAATAGTAATCAAGGGGCCCAGTGATTGTTTGATTGTTTTGAATGGATGTTTGTTTTTCTTCGATAGTTAAATAATCGACTATCGAGGTGTTTGCCAATATCGTTGTCAATATGGAGAGACCGGTTGGATTATTATCCGTGAACCACTCCGTATTGGCAGTAACGTGCGAATCAGATTATATGAAGATAATCGATGACGGAGTGAAGTGCAAGGACTTTTTCTATTAATAGAAATTGTGCCTTCGGTTTCGTTCAGTCCCAGAACGAACGTATATGGACGAATGTCTGACAGAGTATTTCCAATGATCGAATATGTTGGTCTGTACAAATATATATGGTGGCAATGGATTTATTCCCTTAGCATAACATACAGAATATTTGTGCAAATCAATTAGTGATTAACGGATCTGACAATGTGGCATTCAAAGTAATTGTGCTATCAATGAATGGAAAGAAATCGTAGCCTCAGGCCTCAACAACTGGGAAATGACAAAAATCGGGTAGGCAGCATGGCTATGTGTGTCGCTCCCATTAGTGTGTATTATCACCTATCTAAAGATTCATTAAATTCCTTATTCTATTCGATGCTGTCCCATTCCGGAAACAGTTGCTGATCCCAACCATTGGTGATATACATTCGATACATTCAAGCGAAATGAGTGGTCAGTCATGTATGGGCCAGTTTGCAAGATGTTCTTGTTGAACCCAGTGTATTCCTCTCTAGAGATACACTATCGGAAGGTGGTTCCATACCTTGTCATGTTGGAAACCCAATCTCCAATAAGCGCCCTGCGGTTTTTTTTTGATTTTATACTATGTATGTGGAGCGTGAGATGCAAGCGTTCCGCTAGATTCTATTTATTTGATTTAAACACTATCACAATATCATTGGATTTTTGTATCAATGTGTTTTGGGTTTAGTAAGGTAAAAATCGTCCATGTTTATGTGTTAGCTGGTCTTACTATTATCTTTTCCTTCGAAAGGATTTTTAAATTAAACAATTGGTTGGAGTTTACTCACACTAGTCCCATGACTGACCCAGAGTTTATTTTGTTTTCCCTAAACTCTTGGGTGCCCAAATTTGTACGGGCAGTCAAGCAGTCAGGATTTTTCAGATTCACTTGGAAGAGCTGGAAGTAGGAGGCTTCACCAGTTGGCTATAGACTATCATGTATTCCGCTGTGAACCATGTTTGTATCTGGAAACAAGTGTTTATAACGGTTCCAGAAATAACTGTTGTGCTCTGATGATGGTATGTATATAAAGTTACCGATTTGTATTTCAAAATTAAGTTATATAATATATTTTATTCGTTTCGCTCTGAGATTTGTCTTCTTTGTTTTCTTCTATTCTAATATTTCTTTCTTTCTATTTCTCATCCTCTAACTTCTTTCTAATAATGATTCGTATTTCTGTGCAATTTGGGTTGGACTTGTGGTGTTATTAGCCGACTCAGATAGTACGGATTTGCGGGTCGTTACATTGTTACACTCTATTAATGTAGAAACTACATTAACAACTATGTACATGGTGGAGAATTCAGAATAAAGTAGAATGGACTGGCGAACGCTACTGGAATGAAGTAAGAGAGCAACAGTGGATAGCCTTAACATTTAGGTCATAACTAAAATGAATAAAACAGAAGTTATACCGTAACTAAGTGGGTTAGCTACCCTGAACATACATACTTCATCGAAACTATATCTTTTACTTTGTAATTGATTAGGGCGCTTTGATTATGGGACAGTTGTCTCGAGGTTGGCGGTGGATGGGACTACGCGGTACCACCAATCTATGAATGTAAAACAATAAAATCCCACCTTGGGTATTGCCTCATGTGCATTGTCATATTTATCCTATTCGAGCGCACTACGATTTTGATTTAATGTTATTTTCTATGAAGCTCTCTCTGATAACACCTGTATAGTGAATTTACGGTACTATATATACTGCAATGCATAAATATTTTTATTAAAGATAATAATGGCAATGCCTTAATGATATATTCAATAGCTTACTTATGTAGACATTACTACAAAAGTGTATTGTATAATATGTAAATAGTCTGATGGATTCTTAGCGAATGGTAACCCAAATGTCCTATAAATTACCTATGCATTTTGTTAAATAGTTTTCTTGAGTCGATTCACTTATCTAAGAAAGTTTATCCTAATTCGAGTGGTTTGTTTTACTTTATGCTTGAGTCAGCCAGAGTATCCCAACTTTGGAAATTTATCTTTTGGGGCCAGAGATCTGCTAGAGATTTAGCTATCTATCTATTACCTTGTATTCTAGTTATTCCCTTTTTAGCCATTTGCTTATGTACTAGTGGACGTCTATGTATTTGGAATTTTGTTGTATTTTGTAACAACCCGTATTTTCAATAACCTGTTATAACATAAATCGAGGCAGAATTTAATTCTAAAATCTGAATCAAGGGAAACGGGCTGTGCCATTGCGTT
Organism: Allium sativum; assembly: GCA_030737875.1. Lineage (NCBI taxonomy): Eukaryota > Viridiplantae > Streptophyta > Magnoliopsida > Asparagales > Amaryllidaceae > Allium > Allium sativum. The sequence goes on from JASFAX010002532.1 coordinate 4,171, forward strand.
CGTCTCGGAAAAATACGCGAAATAGAGTCCGAGTTTTCGAAAATCGGAGTCCGTATGAAGAAGATATGGACGAACGAAGTTAGGCAGAAAAACCAAAAACAAGCCAGAATGCACTGGCGCACTTGTGAAGTGCGCCAGTACAAAAATACACTGGCGCACTTGGGAAGTGCGCCCGTGTCGAGCCAGAAACCTGCACAGCTTTCTGGCTTGACCCTGGCTGGCTTGGTGCACCTGTTTTGGTTCTCTGGTCTGTTCTGCTGGCCTATGACGATTTTTGATGGTTTAGATCTAAACTAGGGTTAATCCTATGGCCTAAACTAACCTAAACTTCTATAAAAGGACCCCTAAACCAAGCCTAAATCATCATTAATCAACCCTACAACTAAACTATGGCAAAATCAATCCTCTCATGGCCACCACTCTCTTCATAAAATTCCTAAATAAATTTCTAAGTGATTTTCCATGCATACAAGTGTTTTCAAACTTGTATGAGCATCATTAGCTTGCATTCAAGTCAAGTTTCTATATTTGCATCATAAAGAAAGAGTTTTGATCATTTTGGCTCAAGGGTTTTGCTTGCATTTTGGGTTTATTTGATTGCATAAGGGCTTTCTTATATTTGCTATACTCATTTGAGTCCTCATAAGCATTGTAAGCCCTATTCTACTTTCATACTTAAACTATAAAGTTAAATGTATGATATGCAAGTTTATATGCAAGTTTACTATGCTATGATATGCAAGTTTATCATGTTGTGATATGCAAGTTTATATGCAAGTTTATCATGTTGTGATATGCAAGTTTATCATGTTGTGATATGCAAGTTTATATGCAAGTATGCCAAGTTATGTTATGCAAGTTTGGGTTGAACACTTTGTTCATACTATCATGTTATGCAAGCTTATCTTGGGTTTATGAACATAAACCTTCAAGCTTTATGCCAAAGGTTGCATTTAGGCAACATGTAAGTTATCATATCTCTTATGATAACTTGCATGTGAGGCTAAATGCGAACTCATGGCCATGTCTACATGTCATTTAGCACCATGTATGTCCAATATGCCAAGTTTGGTTTTATGCATGCTTTTGGGGCCTAAAAATGTAATATGCAAGTATATGAACATATGTACATTTCATATGCCACCATGTTGAACTTGTGGCTTCAACACCTTTTATGTCATGATTATGCCAAGTTCCCTCTTTCTATCCTTTATGCGCTATTGCGATATGTAAGCGATGGGATTGGGGTTGGGTAAAAGTAAAAGACATAAAAACATAAGCTTGGGAATTTACCTATTAAGTTAGGTCTACCCATTGGGAATTTACCTATTAAGATAGGTCTACCCAATTGCTTGAAAATTTGTAACATGTTTTGGAAACATGATGGACATGACACTTAGAAAAGATAAGTGTGACCAACTCGAGGTTGGGTTGAGTTTGTAGCGTAAACCTACCCGGAACCGACCGGCTTAACTAGTTGCTACAAACAGTAGGACCCAATGTGAGAAGTTGGCCATGTTGTACCTTGAACCCGAGGTTAGACCAAGTTGTGGTGTAAAGCTACCTGGACCCGCCCGGCTTAACTAGTAACCACAACAAGGTCTAATGTGAGAGGTTAAGGCACATTAAAATTAATTAATGCCTCGTGATTAGGGTTAAGTCATGGTCCACTCAATACTTAACCAATTTGGGATTGGTAGATTAATCGGGGTTAAGTCGTGAACTCATCGTTACACTTAACCAAGTTAATCCATGATTAGCAAGAGGGTTAATCCGTACTTAACCCACTAGAAAATCCTAGCAATGGGGGGGCCCACTCCGCAGTAACTCCCCAAAAATTGGTATCATTAAGGCCCTAGGGACTAGACTAGGGAGGGGGCACGATTACTGGGCTGGAGGTAAGCGACCCAATAAACGACGGCCGGGTGGTACGCCGATGTAGTTCCGGACGGACTATGGTCGTGCACGTAGTCCGTATTTGGAGAAGTCACCCATGGGTACCAGTAGATCGAGACAGTGCACTCATGTTTATGGTGTCCAGGGGTTGGCACCCTAGGGCTTGATACACCCGAAGGGTGGACCCGGCACAGTTCGACTACAATTATGTTTGGGCCGTATTGACACCAACACGTGACGAGTTAGGCTTAGGGAGCCGATCGACTAGACCGTTTGGTTGGACCTTGTATTAGGGTCATTTCATGTTATTGGGCCAAAGCATGGGCCAAGGGATCAATACTTGTTTATTCAAGTCATGTTAGTTTGCTAGTACACCTGTGGTGCAAAACCTTAATCCTGATTATGCGATGACACCTTTATCTACCTTGTTAGTTAATCACCATGCTAGTATGTTGTTATCCTTATGATCATACCTGCTTCTCATGCCAGTTAACTTTATCAGTTTACATTGATTGTAGTAGGGCTTACTCAGTCTTTTTGACTGACCTGTTTTCTTTCGCCTCTTTTCTTCCGTTCCCTCCCCCCCCCCCCCCAGGTTCTCAGGGAGGGAATATTGGAGCTTAGCTGGATTTCTGACCGCTTGCTTGTGGGATTTAGCTCATGTACGGTTTGACATGAAGCTAGCTATGACTATTACTTCTTTTGGGGATTAGTACTTATGTATTTCAGTTTTTCAGTTGATGTTGTTTTATTCTAGACTTGTTTATTTGGAAAGTTGGCATTATGTTGTACCAGACTTGTTTTGAAATGGTTTGAAATCTTCCGCTGTTTTATCTATGTTATTTACTCTGTTTACTTATATACATATGTTCTTGTTCTGCCTTGATATATCATTATGCATGTTTACCTGATTAAAACGCCCCTCCAAAGTCAGAGTGCTTGCAAGAGCCACCCTGGCGGAGGTGGGGTGTTACATATTTGCTTTAAGACTCTGATATTATATATTTGCTTTTGAGACTATGTATTTAGTAGCTTTATGAACTACTATGTTTTCTTTATCCTCCGACGATATATTCTGCTATTCTATATTTGTGATTTGTCTGTGATTCTATGATTTGATTTTATTTACCTTAATTTAATTAACAATCTATGGTTTCGAACATTTCAAGTCTGATATATGTAGTTTTATTGTCGATTTGAATGGTGTGAAATGACAGGTTGTAGTAGTTTGTATCAGAGCTTTGGTTTCAGTCAAACCTTAGACTGTGGGGGTAAAAACTCGAGATATGTGTGGAATACCTTGGAATGAGTAGATTAGTCTTAAAATCATTCCTAGTAGAGAGTGTTTCTGAAGATATAATTTGTTTTTAATTTTTTTTGGAAATCACCACTCCATTGAATCTATAATCCTTTGCAGATTCCTTTTGATTGGTTGTTTCTTTTGTTCGGCTTGTAGCTCATGTTCTAACTTATATTTTCCATAAGGAAATAAGTAACAAAAGAAATTACTAGTATTACTTATATTGAGAATCAACATGAAGTATGAATAACTAGGGTAATAATCAGTCAGTTTATTAATTGGAGAAATTTTTTTTTTTTTGAAATGTATTAGATGATAAGAACTTAAAGATGTTATATGAAGAAAATTTATTCAAACAAAATTGATAAGATGATAATTTGTAATCAAATAATTTTATTGAATTTATAAATTTCATATGAAATGGTTGTTTAAATAGGAATAATCTTTGATAGGCATAATATTAATTATATTTCATAAGCATGATATTTCAAAATTGTGAAATTTTATTCTAAGTCAAATAAGTATGAAATATTAATTTGACTTCGATTAATGTAATTGGAATACAAATATGATTTTAAGAAGAATATTTATGAAATTATAAAGGTCTACTTTATACAGATATGAAATTTCTGAAATTAATGATGATTTGTGTGATTGTATGTAAATTAAAACCTACGAAGCCAAACGAATTTTATAAGTATAGAACTTTATATCACAATCGCAAGGAAATAAAAATTGTTTATTGTTAAATTTATGGAAGTTGGAAAATAAGTATTAACGATAAATTAAAACTTTAGTAATATTAATGAATAATGTAGATATGCATCTAATTTAGTGAGATTGAATTGAATATAAACTTTATTAGTATGTTGATTTATAAATAGAAACTTAATTAGTATATATTTACTTCTTAACGATAAATTTAAACTTTAGTAATATTAATGAATAATATAGATATGTATCTAATTTAGTGAGATTGAATTGAATATAAACTTTATTATATGTTGATTTATAAATAGAAACTTAATTAGTATATCTTTACTTCTTCTTTATATATATATATATATATATATATATATATATATACAAATAATTGGAATAGGATACTCGCCTTGTAAAAAAATTGGAATAGGTTTGGTGTCGCACTTTTTTGGTGTAAATGTAAACTACCGAAAATGCCCTTTAATCAATTTGAATAGATCTTAATAGATCCATAAAAAGTTCCATCCGTGCAATAAAGGGCAATTCAAATATATAAAAGGAATCTTTCAGCAACTAAAGAAATTAAATCCAAAAAATTAGCATTTGTGCATGGTATAACAATTCAAATAAAAAGATCTTCTTGAACATAGAAACCGCGCCAATCATAGCAACTTTCACGCATGCTCATCTACCCAAAGGTACTAGAATATTCTTTTGTTAATGTGAAACATTCAAAGCTTCATTCGAACAAATATAGAATGCTGGAAATATCCATGGATCCCTTTATATTATACATCTTATCATTATTAAATGTCGTCACGTCATTAACATGAAATTAAAATTTATATCATTAAATGCCATCATGTCATTTACATGTAATTATAATTTATATTATACTTATTCGAGAAAATAATATATTATACCTTTTATTATTATAAAATATGTCATGAATTCAAATTGATCATTATAGGTCTTTAAACAACCCAACCAAGTTCATAAACAACAATCAACATATACCAGCCCTTAATCCTTTATAGTTTCTCGCCTTGGCTTATTTGCAAACAAGAAATGGACCCAATAGCAAGAAAAATCATCCTCTCTTCCAATGTTGCATGCAAGTCTCCAATCTAAACATAAACAATTGAATTTTCCTAAGAGTTAGGTCATAGGAATCATCAAAAATCAAAGGGGAGATAAGCTAGAGAAGATGGAGGAGATGAAGAGGGTACACGAATTCTCAAATCGAAGGAGATTCTTCCTACTTACCTCATCTTGAATGAAGCTCCAGCTCAAATCAAAGACAACATTCGGGTCCAATAATCAAGGTCTAATCATCCGGGTCGAACAACTCGGGTCGAGACTCCAGGGTCGAAGGCCTCTAGGTTGAACTTGACCCAACCCCACCTGAGAGGTTACCCAGGCATCAACGTGGACCTGCTTTCGTAGCTATCCACTTGCTTCACTCAACTATAAACCCAGATCGGGTGCCACCTGGCATACACGAACCGACCCAAGTTCTCCACCATGCTCCGAGATTTCCTGTGCAACTGCAACATGGAAGTTTGACCTGAACCTGAATACACCTATAAGTGCACCGTTTAGGAGACAATTAAAGGATTTTGGCCATTTGAAGCTCTGCACTACTTAGCCATGGTTGCCAACCTGTTTTATCTCGAAATATGAGTGATATTCTTAATTGTAATTCAAAATAATCAATAGAAAGAGTGTTGTATGAGAGATTCTGACAATATCATTTATTGTAACTCAATATTCTGACATTATTGAGAGATTATGAAGTAGATGTAGGCTCGTTAACGCCGAACCGCTATAAAAATGTTGTTGTCTTGTTGTTTCTTCTTTTTCTCGGTTATTTCTTCATATTCCATGCTCTAAACATGCCTGTTCGGGTGTATGTGCTATTTTTTTGGTCTAACATTTTGGTGCTTCCACTAAGAAATGAAGATTCTCAACGTTTAAGGATTTTTTAGTCTACTAGTCGGCTCGCTAAATCCGAAGAGAAAATCCTGCAAATTCTGTATTTTCCATTGACTTTGCAATCGTGGAGATCACCGGACATAAAGCCACCTCCACGTCTTCAAGCAATCAAAAAGAATAGAAGTAAAGCCCTGGAAAGCCTCCGGGTCGGATCGAGCAAGCCTCCGGGTCGGATCGAGCAAGACTCTTGGTGGATCGAGCAAGTCTCTGAGTCAGGTCAAACATGCTTCTGGGTCGAATATGTCTCCTTGTCGAACGTGCTTCAAGGTCGAATATGCCTTCTGGTCGAATGTGAATCTAGGTCAAATGCGAACCAACTTTACCGACCCGAACCACTAACCAGTTTTGGATACTACAAGCGGCTCGAGACAGGGTCATTTCTAAAAAAATATATGGGTACGATCTGAATTTTGGGAAATAGCTTAAATTTTTTTTGGCAAAGTGCCTGAAAACCGTGTTATAGTGCAGTGGCCCACATTAGTTGTTAAGGCTTAATAACCAAGACTTAATGATTAGTCCGAGAATGTCAACAACAAAATGGCGATGACTGGAACTCTTGTGTAACAGCCCGCACCTCCGTTCGCGCAAGATATTGTCCCCAACTTAGCCACCATATAGGTGTGGGGTTTTGTTTCTCAAAAGGCCTCAGTGTTAGCAAGAGATGGGCTTTACTATATAAGCACCCACTTCACACAAGTTACCACGAGGTGGGACTTAGGGGTGCTACATTCTCCCCTCCTACAGAGCCCAACGATCTCGTTGGCTCACAAACACCTCACCCAGATGTTGTGGTCCACACAGGAGCCACAATTCCGACTGGGTATTGGCTCTGATACCACTATAACAACCTGCACCTCTGTTCACGGAAGATATTGTCCCTAACTTAGCCACCGTATAGGTGTGGGGTTTTGTTCCTCAAAAGGCCTCGGCGTTAGTAAGAGATGGGCTCTACTATATAAGTACCCACTTCATACAAGCTTCCACGATGTAGGACTTATGGGTGTTACATCTTGCTAGAGCCACGACCCCTATTTACTGATGTTAATCAACATTGGGAGCTCCTAGACAAATTCAACATGCCAATCATGATGGCATATGCAAGAAAAACTACTTCCTCTCCTTTAAAAGTTCCAAAGGGGTATAGACACCACAAATGCAACCGACGCTATTCCTAAATGAATGGTGACCACTTGGTTTACATGACTTAAACCTGTCCAAGCGGCCAAATCTCAATTTATATTGGTGTGGTGTAGTCCGGATTCCAAAATTATAACTTACTCATATGACATGGTGAAGGACATATAACTTGCAAATCACTACCTGAAAATCCTAGCTGACATTTGCATTGATCGTGAGCTATCAACTTCACCAATGGCGATCGGTTTCCACCTGATAAGTGCTAAAGCAACATACTTAGGTATCTAGAGTCAGGTACCAATTAAACCTCCATTAGCCATGATTGGGACTATGGATCCTCATAAAGACGATGGCTACATGAATGAGCGGTCGTCTGCCCTCTTCTTCGTACTATTGTTATGACAAAACACATGAACAACATTCAAAGCCTAGCAAGCCAGGCTATCGTATTCATGCTTACTCAATCAAAGTCTAGACCGACCAACTACTACGATGGGTCTTACAACAACCTTAGGCATCTGGGAGACTGTCTAAATGGAACATCGAAGTGGAATCATTCGACGTTACTTATTCTCCTATGAAGGTCATCCCGGGATAAACACCGACTATTCTCATGGCTAAGTTCGCTACATCGAATAATGCTTCAAAAGCAGTAGTCAACTGAATTTCTAAGGGAGGATGTATATGAATGAAACTCATAATGATCAACATTTTGGTATTAGAATGTGAAGATTCATAGTTCGACTCCCTTCATTGACCCTTTGTCGATTGACTCATGCCCCAGACGCAGGGGACAACTAAGAAATCTTAGCATGAATTGCTCATAATTTCATTATCTAGTCCGAAATTGATCCATCATTGCCTTACATGACCGTATTGTATTTGAAGTATGGTCGACTACTATAGTGTTTCCCGAATCTTGGCAAGTTAAAAGTATGAAACACATAAGCCTAGATGTTGATTGATTGTCTGCGCATCAGCACTTATTCCCGAAGTGGGAACGAAGGCTTATCTACGAATGGACGAGGCATGTCTATCATCCTATCCCCTATATCCCACTTCCGAACATGGAAAGGGCTAAGCTCCTACATATATGGATTCCTTTTTTCTTTCACTGATTACCATCCTAGCACTGAGAAGCTGAGATGCAACTATCATGGGTCTTGATCTGACTATCTGACCATCGTCCCTAGCCCCTAACGTGGGGGCAAGAAGGCAATCGAAATGAAACACAATCTCATCCTTCACCACCAGAGTCTTCCTAACTTCCTTTGTCACTCCAGTACCCCTATCAAGGTCTATTCGTTCTTGGCACCGCCGCCTAAAAATAGTTTGGAAAGATATCGTCTATCAGCTTAAAGTTTCGACAGTCATCTCTGGGTAGAGACAGGACAAACCAAAATGGATTGGCAAAGAATACACGATGCATTTTCACTCAGAATATTACTCACTCCTTTAACAGGATTATTTTTTAACCATATCTTTTTTCTTTGCATGCTTTATGAGTTATAGATGTGACAAACTTATATGAACTTATGTGTAAATGGTGTAGGTACCCAGAGTTTGGTACCAATCAGACTTCTAACGCCGGCATGTAAGACTACGGAGCACCGCCATAACGAGCCCAACTGAATTGCTGCCCTTCCTTTGTGGGAAGATTTATAACTTAAGGTGGATCTGATATGACCATCCACTCCTTGGTTCATGCATGGTATACCTCAAGACAATTGTGCACCTATCTTTGCATTTCGATGTCGTAATCCAACTTTAAATGGGTGCAGTTTGACTGCCCATAGGGCTAGATCTTACGCTCGACACCATCGGATTACATAAATCCAGATAGAGGAGGCAGCACCACCCATTACCATATTTAATTTCCAATCATGCATTTTACCTTTTCATGCTTCCTGAGTTATTAACATGACTAACCTATGCAAATTTGTATATAAACGATGAAGGTACCAAAGGTATGATGCCAATCAGACATCCCATAGTTTGATCGGAGGAACATAAAGCTTTGGAGAATATGATTTAGCTGTTCACCTACTTATTCTTGGCTTGACGCCAACAATCTGACATACATAAAGTTGACCATTCATTCACTAACTTTTTGCCCTTGACGTAGGGGGCAAGAGAATAAATCCACATGAGTTCGACATATGATTTCTATACATGGACATACATATGAGTCCTCCTCAGCCTTTGGCCTTCGATTTGCTAGGCAAGACATAGAGATATATTCAGATGTGGCATGACCACCCAGCAAATCGACAACTCCATCCCTTGATCCGATAGGAAGAGTTTAATGGTGACAGCAGTGCAATCCTATGAACCTCATGATGACCTTTTTTCCTTGACGTGGGGGAAATAGAATGACACTAAGATGAATGCGAGCCGATCATTTGACAGAACAACGCATGTACTCTTGGGATGATGGGAAAAATTCAGTTTGGACACGACACGATCGTCCACTTGACAACATTTGCCTTCGACGTGGAAGCAAAAGAGAAATGTTAAGACAAGGATGAGTATGACCCGACCGCTCACCCAAAAACATCTTTAACTCTTTCCCACGCTTCCGACTGGAGGAGTATAAACTCAACATGGACGTGACCCAACCGTCCTCAAGGTGATTTTTTCCTTTGAAGCAAAGGCAAAGGGAACGTCACCAAGGAAAATGTGACCCGACTATTTTCCTGACTAACTATAATCCTCAAATCTTGGATAGGAGTATAAACCCCGGACGTGTGTGATAGGCACGCCAGGATTAATGACCATTTGATTTCCAACTCTAACCCTGACGGACCTCGGGAGATTATAAAGGACGAATCACAACGTCCACAAATCTAACTCTCATAACTTGGAATAGAGTATAAAGGACGACATTACAATGTCCACACTAACTCCATCGCTCTATGGCGAAGGATAGGTGTATAAAGGACTTACGAACAAGACGCCCGAGTGACTTAGCCTGGTTCTCACCGATGCTAGAGGATTGAGCATAGACTTCTAAGCTAACTTCGAACGTGTGTCAGACACGACACATGAGAGAAGTTAATTAGGGGGATATATAGTATGTATCCCCTAGCCGCGAATCTCGGCATCATGATATTTAATTATTCTAAGCAAGACAACTTATCACTTAACTTATTTTCATTTCAAGCTAGACTCGCTTGTGTCATAAAAGTTGACATAGTTACTCACAAACTAAGCAAATTATCCTATTCAATTTGCATGTTTATATATAGATGCAAAGCAACGACATGAGGGCCACATTTGCACACAACAACAAAGGGCCACGCTCAAATGGTTGGCGTTGATACCCAATGCTAAACTATCCACGCGAACTAAGGCAACAACTGAAAGGAGGCTTTGAGAGTGGGATGTTCAATAACATATCATGTGACTTAAGGAAATGACTGAAAGGAGGCCTCGAGAGTAATATCTCAAATCAACATACATGCTCATGTGTGATGATCTATAGATCAAGTACAATGACGAGTATTACCGTAAAAGTACACTAAATGGAAAATGCAATGACTTGAGCACTTGGATAACCCAATCACTTAAGCTTTGAAAGAAATGCTTTTATGCATGCATGTCTAAAGTCGAAAGATGTATGATCCAACCACCTATCTTTTTCCATTATTCGCAGATTGGAGGCATAACTATTGGAAGTATTTACAAACGGCATAACTTGTTTGCTTGTATATAACTTATTCTTGGATGTTGAAAGGCCACTTGAGGACCAAAAAACGGATGAAGAGTGACCATCCATTTGTTGGTCCCAACCTTCTTCCCGACTGGAAGGCTCGCATAAGACCGGACATGGATTGACTGTCCTATGTCATACTTATCAGGTGTGACACAACCACTTTCCACTTTGTCTTCGACTTTTCCTTGGGTGTAAGGTGCAAGTGTAAGCACTTAAGGCGACTGTAGTCCGACATTTCGCCACCTGACTCCGGCCCTTAGAGTCTGGATGGGAGACTCGAGATTAGTATGGGCTGAGTACTAACAAATCATTCTAAATCCAATTCGAACTCGTAATGTGGTAATAGAGTATGAGTCCACTGAAAACATGGATTTGAAGATCACCACTCAGCAAACCCCCTATAGCTGGGGGCATGGGATATGAGCTTCGTGCGGCATAATTCGACTGCCCGATTACTCTATGCACATCTCAAGATGACGTGGATAACATCAATCATAGACCTTCCACAAAGGACATCAGTAACTTCGCAACCACTCGGACTTCAAAGTACCCATCTCTAAAGGCTTACAATGAAGGATTGATCCTATAATGCATCTGATATGCCATATGCACCATATGGACGTGTTATCGGCGTCAGACAACGTCATGGAAAAGTGCTTCCCACTATTCTTGACTTATGTTGCTGCTATACGATATTAGCAGCTTGCAGCTGAACCGATCAACTGTTGGAACGTGTTGGTCACCCACTCCATTAAGCAGTTAAGGGTCCACATAACCCGACCCAAAAGTGTCATGTGCAACACCTAACTTCTACTAAAATGAGGGCCGACGAGACCCTATGCTCATTATTTGAAAGGCTTAATGCGGCAGTGCATTGATGGATTAATCGGAATTGTCCATGGTACTTATCGCTGCTGTGTAAAGCATCTCAGATTCAATGGACTTCAAAATCTCATTTGCAATGAGACCGGCCCAGAAATCTTGGTGAATTCTATTCTGAGGTAGACAGATTCCCACGACAAAAGAATGTTAATGTCGAGATGAATGATGTTGATCTTTTCTTGACAAAGAATGGAGGACCATCCAATAATGGGAATGATACGAGGGAAAACAACCGGAAGAGAATGACAGGAATGTACAATTCCAGAAAGGACCAATTTCGGTGATTAAGTCTACAATCTTGTTTGTTAATCTCAATGGAACCGAGCAAGAGAAATAGACTCAACCACTACAAGAAAACACTGATTTAGCGTCATATATATAGAAGCGGAAATTTCCATTGCTAATTTGCAACAGATTTCCATGTGATCTGCAATGGAGAGTTTTTTGTTTTTTCAATTTTTTTCTTTTATTTATTACTGTCGTCCTCTGTCATTCTCATTAAGCCATTGCAAATTGCATCAAATTACCGACAGAAAATTTTGACGCTATTTTCTACTGCAAATCCAGGCAAAATACCGATGAATATTTATCGAAGTTATTTTATAGCAGAATTCTAACAGATTTGCAAGAGATGTTTATATTATTTTTCTAAGATATACTTTAGTGTTATATTTTAATAATTATTAACATGTTCAATAATTAATAATTAATTTGTTCTAATTAATGATTTATAAGTAATAATAAATAATAATTTACGTTCTATAATAAGTAACTTAATAATCATTGCTTATTTAGAATTAGCAAAATAATCTTTTCTCATAACCAATGTAATTACTAAATTCTTAATTAAATCCACTACTTTCATCACATCAGCATGCCAGTATATTTTACGCTAAATCCCAAAATTTGAAATTGTTCTTTTATAATTATTATCATAAATAATGAAAATGTTTATTATAAAATTATTACTTTAATGGTTAATAACTAATAATAAAATTTAATACTTATGAAATGATATCTAGTATTCAATAACTACATTTTCCTACTAGTTGTAATAAATGAATTTTTAACTATTGTTTTGGTAACAATCCTATTTTCAACCATGTGATTGTGTACATATTCAACTAAAATGAAATGCGAACCAGGTGTAGTTGATTTGAATTTGGTTAAGTGTTATGTAATAACCCGGAAAATCTGGGCCAGTTTAAAATTTTTGTTTTGGCCATTTTAGCGAATTTTGATTATTTAAAATGAATTATTTTAAATAAAAACGACGAGAAATTTATTTTGAATATAATTCGAACGTATATATTATATACGCCGTCGTTAGAATATAAATATTTATATATAATTATAAATAGAATTGAAAATGGCGCGGTAGTTCGATAATTCGATTTCAAACTTCAATTGAATGTACCGGGTGCAAACCAATACGGATTTTAGTGAAACAAAAAATAATAGGATCTAATAGATGATATCTTTCCAACGAATCCGAAAAATCAAGATTTCATAGCGGGAATCAAAAGATATGTCCAGTTGAAAATTCTGAACAGTCGCTATGGAATTCAGGCCCTTAAAAATGGATATTTTGCAAACGACCTCGGATTTCGACGAAACCAATTTTGTTGGATCCGCAGTGTCAGATTATTGCTAGGTTTCAAATTTCATAATTTTTCGAATCAATATGTGAGCGTGGCAAAGGAAAACGTGTTTGACCAGTTTTAGTTGATTTTAATCGACTGGAAAATGACCATTTTTCCAACGGTCTCAGAATTCGACGAAACTAGTTTTGTTAGGACCGTATCATCAATACGAAGCTAGAAAATATTTTTCGGGAATTTTTCGGGTCCGTATGTGGCCCCGGGAAATTGAAATGTACGTTTAAAATTGAATATATGGATTTATATTTTAATTTCAGCGAAAACGGACCGAAACAGTCGAATCAGCTTGCGGGGCATATCCCATTGTGTTCGAAATGGGGGTATTTAGCTAAGGGCGACAATCATTGGGCTTTGTTTGGAGTTCATAGCGTTAAACAAGTTATTCGTGAATTCAATATTATTAAATATAATATAAATATAAATATTAAGTTGCCAAAACCCTAATTCCTTTCAAAATCCTGTGAAGCGCCGCCAGTTCATTATGGAGGGTGGAAATCATCCCGAATTCGCGCCTCTCGTTCTCCCAATCCTCTCATCATTTTTCCAAGCTCTAAAAGAGAAATCGTAAAGCTCTCTACACTCTTTAATCCCATACCCGTCTGATCGGTGTTGGTGGCGAATGGAGCTTTAATTTCCATCGCAAAGAGCTCGCCGTCGCAGCTAATTTTCGGGCGCTGGGTTAACCCGAGTTCACCGCGCCGCTGAGGGAAGGTGGAGGAGGTTCCGACGCACATGGTGGCGCCCTATGATCAACGTCCGGTCGTGTGGGGTGGCGTAGAGTTTGAACCCTAACCTCGAGCTAATGGGTTTACGGAGGGGCAGCAATTTTCAACGATGAAGAAGGGGCCTAGAGCGTGGCACATTAAAGAAGACAAACACGGTGAATCTCTTAATTTTCTTTTTGTATAAGCATTGTTTTTTTTATATATATATATAATCAGATTTCAGAAATACATATATATAAATAGCTTTGTAAAATAAAAATATGGTTCTCTTATTATAAAGATACGATTTTATTTCAAAGTAAAAATATGATTTTTATATATTGAACATCGAAGTAAAAATATGATTTTTATATATTGAACATCGTAGTAAAAATTCGATTTTTATATATATGAAGTGATAATAAAAATATGTTTTTTAAATAGAAAGTGAATAAATAAAAATGTGATTTTTATTTTAAAGACATCGAAATATAAAAATGTGTGATTTTTATATATATGTAGTGACTCCGGGCGACGAAAGTGATAAGATGCGTGAACGACGAAGACTTCTATCAAAAGAAGAGTCAAGATGATTGGATAGCTTTCGGTGAGAATTTCTCACCTTTCAATTTCTTTTCTAGTTATTTATATATACTAGGATGCAGACGGTGCTTAGTAGCACCCGACACAATCGTCCACAGACCATGGACTTGTTTGTTTGGTTGCATAGATTAGTTAGATGATTTGATTTGAAATTGAATTGTTTGGTGAGATGAAATTGATATGATTGATGTGTGAATGGCGTGGGCCTTCACTAGACCGGGGATAAGGCTAGGCCTTGTCCCGTTTCTAGTATCGTGCCGTTATGCCGCCAAAATTTTCTAAAATATGTTAGAAAAATAAAAATATCATTTTATTTAAGAATGAACTGAATAGAAATTCATATGTTGGAATAAAATGTTTTATCGTTAAAAATATAATTTTTAACGTGAATGTGAATAAATAAATATTCATTTACAAACCAGACGGTTTGTTTATGTACACCTATTTGAAGGACATTGATTGGGTCGATAAATTTTACACATCGCCCAACTGCACAAATAAAATATGCGTTTGATTGTTTGAAACCCCACACGGGTGTTGGGATGAAATTTGAAGTTCACTCATCCTGATTGATTAAATATGTCGATTGATTGATTGACAGGCTGTTATAAGCGTTAGATATCTATATTTGATGCTTATACAGTGTAGTGCACTTGGGTTGATGGTTGATTATTTTTCAATGCTATTATATGTGTGTAATGCATGAAAATCCATATAATTAACTTCATATGGTAATTGATTGGGCCTCATTCCAATTTGAAAAATAAAGAATAATATAAAATAAAAGTTCATGTGTTGACAGTACTCATCCATTGAGATTGGTCATGTGTTGAACGAAATATTTTAGTAATAAAATTTACAACTTTATCGATATAAAATAAAAGTTCATGTGTTGACAGTACTCATCCATTGAGATTGGTCATGTGTTGAACGAAATATTTTGATAATAACAACTATTTTGAAAAAGAAATATTTGAAATAAGATATTTGAAAATAGAAATTTATGAAGCCATGTTGATTAGATTGACGCCATTTTGACGTGAACGAT
Source organism: Allium sativum (assembly GCA_030737875.1). Taxonomy (NCBI): domain Eukaryota; kingdom Viridiplantae; phylum Streptophyta; class Magnoliopsida; order Asparagales; family Amaryllidaceae; genus Allium; species Allium sativum. The sequence continues at coordinate 19,814 of JASFAX010002532.1, forward strand.
ATTTATATCGATTTTATTCATTTCGAAATGAATTGAATATATAACGATTTCGAAATGAATTGAATTGAAAACGATTTCGAAATGAATTGAATTGAAAACGATTTCGAAATGAATTGAATTGAAAACGATTTCGAAATGAATTGAATTGATAACGATTTCGAAATGAATTGAATTGAAAACGATTTCGAAATGAATTGAATTGAAAACGATTTCGAAATGAATTGAATTGAAAACGATTTCGAAATGAATTGAATTGAAAACGAATTCAAATTTAATTGAAGGCGAATTGAAATGAATTCAAATTGAATTGAAATTTGAATTGAATAGAAATGAATTTTAAAACGAATCTATAAAGAGGAATTCAATTTTGATTTGAATTGAAAAGAAAGTTGAAATTGCTTTTGAAACGATTTTAAAACTATTTATATAATTCGTTTTAAATGGAAATCGATGAAATATATATTATATATATTATATATATAATATAATGGCCTGAATAGAACGTGCCGCGCTGCGGCAGTTCGCGAATTTCGACCATTTATTTCAAACGGACATTACGGGAGATCCGACCGTCGGATTCTCCTAAAACCGGAACCGTTGGGTTCGTATCGAAAAGAGCTTTCTAACGAATATTAGAAATTTGAAATCTAACGGTTGGATTTGGAGATACGTCCAAATCAAATTTGAAAAAGGTCGCTGTAAGTGCAGTTCGATGGCCATTGATGGAAATCGACTGTACGGGCCTTGATAAAATTATTAAAAATAGTAATAATTTGTGTAAAATCATAAGAAATGATTTGGGAAAATTTGGGATGAAAAACTCCATATTTGAAAAGATAAAAATAGATTTTTATCGAAATGAACTGGTTTTGAACTAGAATTATAATTCTATTTATTTTTAAATAAATAAATTGAATTTAAAAAGGGTTTTAAAAATAACCAGAATATCCAATGATTGCATTGGAGGGGATTTGAATCGAAATTGTCTTCGGAATATTTCGATGTTGGAATTCGTGATTATACAGATGTTGTTATGGAAATTTGAAAGATATATATTTATATCGTTATTTCCAATACGACACTTGTTAGTCATAGAATTTGATATTGAATATAAGCCGATATATTTTCTATTCAAAGCCTTGTATTGAATATCAAATGTGATTTGGGTTTGTCGTGAATGGTGTCTTCACTAACACTGTTCTTGAACCCAGTTGAGAAAAGATTAAATCTTTTTATTTAGATTTAATGAAGTGTACCAATTAAATAATATTTAATTGGAATTGAATTGATATTGATTTTTGGGTTTATCGTGAACAGTGTTTTAAATAACACTCGTTCTTTAACCCGATAATTAATGGAATGTGATTTTGGGTTTATTGTGAACCGTGTTTTAAATGACACTGATTCTTTAACCCAGTTAACGATTAAAACTAAGTGGAGTTTTAATGAATCTTTAATTAGATTGAAACAATCGAAATGGAGTATCACCAGTTCTTGTTGCAGTCGTGATGGGGGGTTCTCGCTTCGCGGTTTGGTGGCGAACGGGAGACTCTTACCCCCACATGTCCCTTGTGGTGGGGGTTGGTTAGGCAGTGGCCGGGAGACTCGAGAGGGTCGCCGTAAAACAAGTAACTGGGGGACCATGTGAAAGCCACGGTGGGTTTTACCTGCTGCTTGGGGGATGAAGGGATGGTTGCAAAGCCTACCGGATTTCGACGGCTATTTCACAGTTGGTATCAGAGCTTTGGTTTACAAAGCAGAGAACAAGACACATTAGAACCGTACGAAAGAATTCATCAGATATTGGATTAGTAATATCCAATGAGAATGACTCGTTAGAGATAGGATCAGTAGCATCCTAGAACGAGTGTGAAGAGTATATTTTTCAAAAGAAAACAATTCTGTTTTGAAATTTAGATCGTTTTACACGTATTTGAAAATTTTATTTATATTGATTTTGGACAGTTCAGTATATAAAGAATTTGCATATACGCCTTGCAAACGTATATTCAAAGTTTTAATATATTGGATAGATATAGTATCACACTCTAGTCGCCCGAAGATGATATTGATGATAGCGATCGCATCATCAACATTTACGTTCGAGTGACGAAGGTGTGATACCTATATATTTCCATTAGACTGGTGTGAGAACCAAAACCTATATATATAGCTAGGACACATTGTTGTGAATCTGCATCAAAACATGATTTTTTGTATATATATCAAATTATGAATTTGAAACTCTAATTCACTAATTGATTGATGTTTGTGTTGTTTGTTTATTTGTTTGCTAATTTTTAGCCATTTAGCCTAATTGAATCACATATTGAATTGTATTGAAAATTGGTCGCATTTGCTTGCGTATACTTGTACTTACCTTGAACAGGTCATAGCAAGGAGGCTAGAGCAGAGAATAAAACTTGTTTGCCCGACAAATAGGTACATGTTTAATACATAATTTCCTGTTTTGTTTGGGTGATGATGATTTTGTGAGCCTATTGGCTAGCCGCTTGGCTTTTTCTTTTTCTTTTTGAGATTTGAAGGACCGGGGAAGCTATTTGAAATTCCCCGATGCTCCCATTGCAGGGGAGGTTATGGCGAAATTTTTCGAAAATTTAGGGTGTTAGCCAAATTTTTGAAATTTTTGAAAATTCTCAGAAACTGGAAAGTTGGAGAATGGAAGCCCGACCGAACGTAGAGTTGATTAATCAAACCACTTTCGACTTTGTTCCTTTTCGGGGACGAAAAGTTTTAAGTGGGGGAGATTGTAATAACCCGGAAAATCTGGGCCAGTTTAAAATTTTTATTTTGGCCATTTTAGCGAATTTTGATTATTTAAAATGAATTATTTTAAATAAAAACGACGAGAAATTTATTTTGAATATAATTCGAACGTATATATTATATACGCCGTCGTTAGAATATAAATATTTATATATAATTATAAATAGAATTGAAAATGGCGCGGTAGTTCGATAATTCGATTTCAAACTTCAATTGAATGTACCGGGTGCAAAACAATACGGATTTTAGTGAAACCAAAAATAATAGGATCTAATAGATGATATCTTTCCAACGAATCCGAAAAATCAAGATTTCATAGCGGGAATCAAAAGATATGTCCAGTTGAAAATTCTGAATAGTCGCTATGGAATTCAGGCCCTTAAAAATGGATATTTTGCAAACGACCTCGGATTTCGACGAAACCAATTTTGTTGGATCCGCAGTGTCAGATTATTGCTAGGTTTCAAATTTCATAATTTTTCGAATCAATATGTGAGCGTGGCAAAGGAAAACGTGTTTGACCAGTTTTAGTTGATTTTAATCGACTGGAAAATGACCATTTTTCCAACGGTCTCAGAATTCGACGAAACTAGTTTTGTTAGGACCGTATCGTCAATACGAAGCTAGAAAATATTTTTCGGGAAATTTTCGGGTCCGTATGTGGCCCCGGGAAATTGAAATGTACGTTTAAAATTGAATATATGGATTTATATTTTAATTTCAGCGAAAACGGATCGAAACAGTCGAATCAGCTTGCAGGGCATATCCCATTGTGTTCGAAATGGAGGTATTTAGCTAAGGGCGACAATCATTGGGCTTTGTTTGGAGTTCATAGCGTTAAACAAGTTATTCGTGAATTCAATATTATTAAATATAATATAAATATAAATATTAAGTTGCCAAAACCCTAATTCCTTTCAAAATCCTGTGAAGCGCCGCCAGTTCATTATGGAGGGTGGAAATCATCCCGAATTCGCGCCTCTCGTTCTCCCAATCCTCTCATCATTTTTCCAAGCTCTAAAAGAGAAATCGTAAAGCTCTCTACACTCTTTAATCCCATACCCGTCTGATCGGTGTTGGTGGCGAATGGAGCTTTAATTTCCATCGCAAAGAGCTCGCCGTCGCAGCTAATTTTCGGGCGCTGGGTTAACCCGAGTTCACCGCGCCGCTGAGGGAAGGTGGAGGAGGTTCCGACGCACATGGTGGCGCCCTATGATCAACGTCCGGTCGTGTGGGGTGGCGTAGAGTTTGAACCCTAACCTCGAGCTAATGGGTTTACGGAGGGGCAGCAATTTTCAACGATGAAGAAGGGGCCTAGAGCGTGGCACATTAAAGAAGACAAACACGGTGAATCTCTTAATTTTCTTTTTGTATAAGCATTGTTTTTATATATATATATATATAATCAGATTTCAGAAATACATATATATAAATAGCTTTGTAAAATAAAAATATGGTTCTCTTATTATAAAGATACGATTTTATTTCAAAGTAAAAATATGATTTTTATATATTGAACATCGAAGTAAAAATATGATTTTTATATATTGAACATCGTAGTAAAAATTCGATTTTTATATATATGAAGTGATAATAAAAATATGTTTTTTAAATAGAAAGTGAATAAATAAAAATGTGATTTTTATTTTAAAGACATTGAAATATAAAAATGTGTGATTTTTATATATGTAGTGACTCCGGGCGACGAAAGTGATAAGATGCGTGAACGACGAAGACTTCTATCAAAAGAAGAGTCAAGATGATTGGATAGCTTTCGGTGAGAATTTCTCACCTTTCAATTTCTTTTCTAGTTATTTATATATACTAGGATGCAGACGGTGCTTAGTAGCACCCGACACAATCGTCCACAGACCATGGACTTGTTTGTTTGGTTGCATAGATTAGTTAGATGATTTGATTTGAAATTGAATTGTTTGGTGAGATGAAATTGATATGATTGATGTGTGAATGGCGTGGGCCTTCACTAGACCGGGGATAAGGCTAGGCCTTGTCCCGTTTCTAGTATCGTGCCGTTATGCCGCCGAAATTTTCTAAAATATGTTAGAAAAATAAAAATATCATTTTATTTAAAGAATGAACTGAATAGAAATTCATATGTTGGAATAAAATGTTTTATCGTTAAAAATATAATTTTTAACGTGAATGTGAATAAATAAATATTCATTTACAAACCAGACGGTTTGTTTATGTACACCTATTTGAAGGACATTGATTGGGTCGATAAATTTTACACATCGCCCAACTGCACAATTAAAATATGCATTTGATTGTTTGAAACCCCACACGGGTGTTGGGATGAAATTTGAAGTTCACTCATCCTGATTGATTAAATATGTCGATTGATTGATTGACAGGCTGTTATAAGCGTTAGATATCTATATTTGATGCTTATACAGTGTAGTGCACTTGGGTTGATGGTTGATTATTTTTCAATGCTATTATATGTGTGTAATGCATGAAAATCCATATAATTAACTTCATATGGTAATTGATTGGGCCTCATTCCAATTTGAAAAATAAAGAATATTATAAAATAAAAGTTCATGTGTTGACAGCACTCATCCATTGAGATTGGTCATGTGTTGAACGAAATATTTTAGTAATAAAATTTACATCTTTATCGATATAAAATAAAAGTTCATGTGCTGACAGTACTCATCCATTGAGATTGGTCATGTGTTGAACGAAATATTTTGATAATAACAACTATTTTGAAAAAGAAATATTTGAAATAAGATATTTGAAAATAGAAATTTATGAAGCCATGTTGATTAGATTGACGCCATTTTGACGTGAACGATATTTATATCGATTTTATTCATTTCGAAATGAATTGAATATATAACGATTTCGAAATGAATTGAATTGAAAACGATTTCGAAATGAATTGAATTGAAAACGATTTCGAAATGAATTGAATTGAAAACGATTTCGAAATGAATTGAATTGAAAACGATTTCGAAATGAATTGAATTGATAACGATTTCGAAATGAATTGAATTGAAAACGATTTCGAAATGAATTGAATTGAAAACGATTTCGAAATGAATTGAATTGAAAACGATTTCGAAATGAATTGAATTGAAAACGAATTCAAATTTAATTGAAGGCGAATTGAAATGAATTCAAATTGAATTGAAATTTGAATTGAATAGAAATGAATTTTAAAACGAATCTATAAAGAGGAATTCAATTTTGATTTGAATTGAAAAGAAAGTTGAAATTGCTTTTGAAACGATTTTAAAACTATTTATATAATTCGTTTTAAATAGAAATCGACGAAATATATATTATATATATTAAATATATAATATAATGGCCTGAATAGAAAACGCCGCGCTGCGGCAGTTCGCGAATTTCGACCATTTATTTCAAACGGACATTACGGGAGATCCGACCGTCGGATTCTCCTAAAACCGGAACCGTTGGGTTCGTATCGAAAAGAGCTTTCTAACGAATATTAGAAATTTGAAATCTAATGGTTGGATTTGGAGATACGTCCAAATCAAATTTGAAAAAGGTCGCTGTAAGTGCAGTTCGATGGCCATTGATGGAAATCGACTGTACGGGCCTTGATAAAATTATTAAAAATAGTAATAATTTGTGTAAAATCATAAGAAATGATTTGGGAAAATTTGGGATGAAAAACTCCATATTTGAAAAGATAAAAATAGATTTTTATCGAAATGAACTGGTTTTGAACTAGAATTATAATTCTATTTATTTTTAAATAAATAAATTGAATTTAAAAAGGGTTTTAAAAATAACCAGAATATCCAATGATTGCATTAGAGGGGATTTGAATCGAAATTGTCTTCGGAATATTTCGATGTTGGAATTCGTGATTATACAGATGTTGTTATGGAAATTTGAAAGATATATATTTATATCGTTATTTCCAATACGACACTTGTTAGTCGTAGAATTTGATATTGAATATAAGCCAATATATTTTCTATTCAGAGCCTTGTATTGAATATCAAATGTGATTTGGGTTTGTCGTGAATGGTGTCTTCACTAACACTGTTCTTGAACCCAGTTGAGAAAAGATTAAATCTTTTTATTTAGATTTAATGAAGTGTACCAATTAAATAATATTTAATTGGAATTGAATTGATATTGATTTTTGGGTTTATCGTGAACAGTGTTTTAAATAACACTCGTTCTTTAACCCGATAATTAATGTAATGTGATTTTGGGTTTATTGTGAACCGTGTTTTAAATGACACTGATTCTTTAACCCAGTTAACGATTAAAACTAAGTGGAGTTTTAATGAATCTTTAATTAGATTGAAACAATCGAAATGGAGTATCACCAGTTTTACTCCAGGCGTTAGTTAAGTCTTTAATTAGATTTGAACGTGAAATGGTAATTGAATTTACCGATAACATCGTGGTGTTAGATATGAAGTATAACCAGTTTTACTTCATGGGATGAATAGGTTGGGGTTGGGAAATTAAAACCAATGATTACTTCGGTAAGGTTCGTTAATCTCGACTAGTTTGAATTGATATTCAAAAATAGATTAAAGAATAAATTCAAGAAATTTATCTTGGATAAAATTAATGGGAACTTTTCCCTATGAATGTGAAATTTAGAAACTAACTGTCGGTTAGCTAAGCAGAATGGTTTTCTGGATATTGATCTGATGTTGGTTTCGGCCTTCGGGGTTAATATTTGGGGAATTATTCTCTTGATTAATTTACGGTTAGTGACTGATGAATTGGAATGAGGCGTATGTTGTGTTTGTGTAACACTTATTTAAATATACGCGAGTTATTCGGAAAGACCGGGTTTATCCCATTCTGAATAACTGATACGACGATAAGTCGAAGATGAAAACGATGGTCGAAGACCGGAAGTCTTCACGTCATTTGGGTAATTACTGATGATCTTGATTGGGCTGTACACCCAAGAAGATGGAAACAGTTAGTGATCGTCCAGACGTACTTGGAGATCGATGGATATGCGGGGTACTAGGTGCCTCCGGTTTCGTTCAGACCCAGAACGGACTTGTAAATGGACTGTGTGTCTGACATTGGATTTTAGTCCGTGTGATTGATCTCTATTAAATATATATCTGTTTGGCGGCGGAGAATTTATTCTCTTGCTTAACGCCCTTCTCTGAGACGTACGAGCTCAGGGGGTTATATATTGATGGATATCAATCGTATGGAGTGAATTGCCTGTGTGGCATGCTAAGATGCAAATGATCAAGGCTTCTGTTGAAAAGCAAAGTCTTGTGGTTGATGATCGAAGCACGGCCTTTGTGGCGTAGCTTTGTGTAACGTTGATTCGCGAGTATCACACCCGGTATGAATCAAAAACGGGAGACGGACATCAGGGAGGACATGCGTTTCTTTCTAGTTAGGAGTGGCGTCAGTGCTTGAACTGGCTGACGAGTTTGACTCATGTGGATGTTACTTATTATTACTTGCTGAAAAGCGAGGCGCCTCGTGATATCGGTTTCGGCCGATGCTTCTGGTCGGCTGACGGGCCAGGCTTACGCCCCTAAGGGCGGGGAAACGCAGTGTTCAGGAATTTTAATCCACATCGGTGGACCGGCCCTGACGATCCAAGGGTCGATGCGCTTTGACCCTGAGGCTCGGACTAGACAGTCTCGAATCGGTTGAGGATCTTGCCCTTAGCCTCGGTTCATACCATAAATGATAACCCAACTTCCAATACGATGTCTTGCGGTTTTGATTGTAAACTTATATATGGCGACATAGTGGTATGGGGCATTCATGCCGCCTATGATTGATACTTATGATTTGAAGTTGTTTTATACACTATGCACTTATAATAGTATCAAATGATTTGTTTTAAAACGTATCAAGCATTCTTTGGCTGTTATAAGGGAAAACCCTATCCCCCGGCTTGCGTTGCATTATGTGATAGGACCTGGGTCTTATAACAGCTTCATTTTTCTTTATTTAGCATTGCGCTGTTTGTTTTATGCACTGGTATTCTTGGGAGGAAACCCGTTCCGTGTTATACGGCGTGGTCCCTTGATTTACCTAACTTTAAAAATAAAGATTAATAACTGTTTTAGTTCTCACACCAGTCACATGACTGACCTGGAGTTTATTGTTTTAACCTAAACTCTGGGTGCCCTTATTTTCCACACGGGCAGCTAGTAGTTTTGGGTTTTGCAGATTTATACTCACAGGATCCTGGTTTACAGCTGGAACGATATCCGGAAAGCTTTGTATCCGTATATCTCCTTCTAGTTGTGTATTTTATTATTTTCCGCTGCTATGTATTTAAATGTAATTTAAATCTCTGATATTTCTGTGTAATATTCATTCATACTCTGTATATTCTTGTAATCTGATGCATTGTTGTAATATACAATGAAATGTTCTTCTGTATGTGTTCTGCTGTGGTTTGTTCTCGAACTATCCGCCGCTTTCCTTTACGGGGAAGTTACGGGTTTTCACATGTTAAAACTCCAATGTAAATGTAACATAGATTAGCTGAAGATTGAATTAAATTAAATTGGGTCAAACTCGAATCTATTTCAGCACTAACCCGTATTAATTCCTTTTTCCCTACCTTCTCCAGAACTTTCTTACCGCTTCACAATCTTACCTTATGAACCCGTTCTCGTTTCTTTCGCCGTATCCTCAATCTCTTTAGAGGAAAAAAAAATAACAAAAAAACAAAGTGAATAGGAATGAAAAGGCGGATGGAAACCAATCGCGATAGAAATCACAATATTTGAGGAGGCATCGAATGATGACTTCGTGTGGAGAAGAACACAACCTAAAGGTGCTCACATGTGATTTGGCTAAGCCTTAGGCGAACGTGTGAGGGTCGATTTTATTTTCGACTTGTAGATGTTGCGGGAAGAGGAGCTCGATCGTTTCTTCTAAGGTGAAGAAAAGGGTAGATGAAACGACCCAAACTTCCCCTTTCGGGAAAGCCCGGATTGAGTTGAGAACATGACACATCAGAACACAAAACAACAGAACATTTCATTGTTATTACAACAATTTACATTAGAGTACAAGAATATTCCACAGTATGAATAAATATTACACATTGGAAATGCAATAACAGAGATCATAAAAATTACATAGCAGTGGAAAACAAGACATAAGTATATTGCGTAGTGGAAAAAGCTTTCTGAATATAGCTCCAGCTGTAATCTAGGATCTTGTTAAATAGAATCTACAAAACCAAAACTACTAACTGCACGTATGGAAAATATGGGCATCCAAAGTTTAGGAAGGAACATTAAACTCCAGGTCAGTCATGGGATTGGTTTGAGAACTCAAAATAGGTATTAATTTGATTTTAAAGTTAGGTAGATCAAGGGACAACGCCATATAACATGGAATAAGTTTACCAACCAAGAATACCAGTGCATAAATAAACAACGCAGTGCTAATTTAAGAAAACTGAAGCTATTATCAGACTCAGGTCCCATCACACAATGCAACGCAAGCCGGAGGATAGAGTTTTACCTTATAATAGCCAAATAAGCTTGGTACGCGAAAATTCTCTTTTATTATTACTATAAGTATATAGTGTAGAAATCAATTTCGAAAGTAAATGTATCAATAATAGACGGCATGAGTGCCCCATCCCACTATGTTGCCATATATAGGTTTACAATTAAAACTGCGAAGCTTGTATTGGAAAGTTGGATTTCCAACATGATGGCTCCTGATTCGAAAGATCTATTGTGTAGTGCAATACTCCATGGCTTACGTCCCAGCTAGAGAAAACACGTAATGCACATCCGCACTTTTGGGAAATCAAGTATCACCGCGGCTTACGTCCCAGCGAGAAAAAACACCGCTTACTCTATCCCTATATGGGAGTCGGGGAAATGCCATATCCCTCATCTCGGTCGAAATCCATAATAATATCGAAAGCATACTGATCTGACCATCAGTTCACCATCATACCTAGGTGTGAGGCTCGCGAAGTCACGCTACACAAAGCTATGCTTTGATCATCATCCACAAGGCTCTGCTTTTCAACAAAAGCCTTGATCCATGCATCTTAGCATGCCACGTTGTCAATCCATACCATACCATTGATTTCTGCCAATATATAACCTCTGAGCTCATACGTCTCAGAGAAGGGTGTTAAGCAAGGGAATAAATTCTCCGCCATCAAATAGATATATATATCAACAGAGATCAACGAATGCAGCGTAAAAGAATACAACGTCAGACATATCATCCATTTACAAGTCCGTTCTAGGTCTGAATGAAAATCAGAGGCACCTTATTCCTCGTCCTATATGTGCAATACGGAAGAGAGGCCCTCGCATATCCGAACAATCAACAAGTACGTCCGGACGGCCACCACTATAGCTCCTTCAAGGTAGCTACTCCAATCACGGGCATCAGTAGCAACTCATCCATTCAATGTGAAGATCGTCGGTCTTGCACCGTCTTCAATCTCTTCGACTGTTAGTCGTCGTATTCATTATTCAGAACGTGTTAAACCCGATCTTTCTGAATAACTCGCGTAATTTATAATTAGGTGCGATAAAAACACATCATACGCCTCATTCCAATTCAGAATATTCTTTTATTCAAATATATACATTTTTGGGGAAAAGTTCTCATTAATTTTATCAAAGATAAATCCTTTTAAATTTATTCTTTTTAATCTCAAAAATCATTACTTAATGATTATTCGAATTTAAGAAATTAATCTTATCTTTAACCGGGTTAAAGAACTAATGTCTTTTAAAAACATTGTTCATGATAAACCCAAAACTTCTTTCATTAACTATGGAACCTTCACGGAAATTATAATGGTGTGTAATCGATATAAATTCCCGTATCAAACTAATAATATAAATGGAATAGCGGCAATGCCTTTTAAATTCCATATATAGTATCGGTCTTCATTCACAGGAGTTCATCTCGATTATTACCAAATCGAATTCCATTCAATTCTAATTTAATATATTAAACTGGGAAAAAATTACTTTGGAAATTTTCCGTAAATCTTAATTAAAAGATTATAAATTCCAAATCATATTATTCATTGTTAATTGGGTTAAAGAACAAACACTATTTAAAACATTGTTCACAACAAACCCATAAATCCAATTCTTTTATTCAATTCCAATTAAATATTAATTGGTAAAAATTTCCTAAATCTTAATTAAAAGATTTATTATTTCTAAATTGGGTTTAAGAACAGTGTTAATAAAGACACCATTAACAGCAAACCCAAAATCTAATTTGACATTAAATATAAGGTTCTGAATAAAATTATATCGTTTTATATTCAATTTCAAATTCTAAAACCAACAAATATTGTATTGGGAATAACTATATATATATATATATCTTCCAAATTCCTTATAATATTCGTATAATAACGAAATCCAATATCGAAATATTCCAAAGATAATTTCCATTCAAATCCATTCCAATTTATTCTTTGGAAAATTCTAGTTATTTTAAAACCATTTTCAAATCCTATTTATTTATTTCTAAAAATAATTAAATTATTTTTCTAGTTATTAACTAGTTCATTTCGTTAAAAATATATTTTTATCATTACAAAATTGGAGTTTTTCATCAAAAATATTTCCAAATCATTTATTATGATTTTACATAATTTTTCCATATTTTAATAATTTTGTTATCGCCCGTACAGTCGGTTTCCAATAACGGCCAACGAACTGCATCCATAGCGACCTTTTCTGAAATTGACTTGGACATATCTCCAAATCTAACTGTTAGATTTCAAATATCTTATATTCATTGGAAAGCTCTTTTCGATATGAACCCAATGGTTAGATCTCCCGTTATGCCAATTTGAAGTTAATGGTTGAAATTCGCGAACGGTCGCTGTGCGGCGCGTTCTATTTAGGACATTAAATATATATAATATACATATTATATATATTTCGTCAATTTCCATTTAAATCGTATTTATAAATTATTTATAAATTCATTTTAAAACGATTTCAACTTCTGTTTCAAATTTATATCAAAATTGAATATTCTTATCCAAACAATGAATATTTTCATAAATCATATCTGCATTAAAAATGAAATTTTTAATGTTACAACATTTATATTCAAACAATGAATATTTTAATGAATCATACTTACATAAAAATGTAACTTTTTAATATTGAAATATTTTTATTCAAGTTTGAATCTTTTTCACTATTTCTTATATACAATGAAAATGTAAATTTTTATTGTAAAAACCTTTTTATTTCAATCAATGAATATTGTTCATTATTTCTATGTTCAATAAAAATGTGAATTTTTATTGTTTAACTTTTATATTTCAATCAATGGTCATTTTTCATTATTTCTTCATGTACAATAAAAAAATGTAAATTTTTTCGTTAACATATTTTCATTTCAAGCAAATGATCATTTTCATATTTTCTACATATAAATGATTTACGTTTTTATAAACAACATCTCTTTAATAAATCAAACGTACAATAAAAATATAATTTTTATTATCTAATCTTTTTAATGAATCATTTTTTTTGATTTTATAGTACAATAAAAATGTAATTTTCATTGTATTAAACATTTTATTTTAAACATTGAATACTTTCAATCATTTCTATCTACACAATAAAAATGTATATTTTTATTGTTAACGTATTTTATTTCAAGCAACGAATATTTTATTCATTCATACATACAATAAAAATGTGATTTTTATTGTATAAACATTTCCTTTTCAAAACAATGAATATTTTATTGGTTCAAACATATTTTTATTGTTTAAATATTTTTATTCAATACATGAATATTATTTTAAAATATTCTTTATTTTCCAAATTAGAATGAGACCCAAACTATTACCATATAATGTTATTTATATGGATTCATACATTGCATGTATACAAAAATAATGATAAACAATCATTAAAAATTCATACAACATCCAGAGTGCATTTTACAACTGTGTGAGCATTAAAATAAACAAATAATGCTCATGATAGACTGTCAATCCATCGATTGACATACAACTAAATATTGAGAATAGTGTATGTCAAATATCATCCGAATACCAGTGTGGGGTTTTCAAACAACAAATGTTTATTTATTTGTGCCGATGGGCGATGTGTAAAATTTATCGTCCCAATCATATTAGATAAATGGGTGTACATAAACAAATCGTCTGATTTGTAAATGAATATTTATTTTATTTCTTTTCATGATAATTTTATGCCTTTCATATATATACATTAAAAAAAATCTATTTTTAATGATAAAATATTTTATTCAACATATGAATATTTATTTAGTTCATTTATATAATAAAATGATATTTTTATTATTCACACATTTTATTCAACATATGAATATTTTATTTTCCATTTCACACCTCAATCACATCACAATACAGTTCAAACAAGCGTTCATGGTTTCAATCAAAGGTGTTGGGTGCTGCTAAGCACCATCTACATCCTTATATATATTTAACTGTAAAATAAATAAAGTGAAAAGTAGTTCTCACCTTTGGTTTCCATTTCGCCATTCTTTTGCGGACGATGGTTTGGATTTGGATTTGTTTCCACGCGTTGTATTCTTCACCGTGATTTCAACGCAATCTATTTCACGCACTTTACATTAAAAATCACATTTTTATATCGCTACTATATATATAAAAATCATATTTTTAATTTGCTACATATATAAAAATCATATTTTTATATTCTCTACATATATAAAAATCATATTTTTATAATCTATTCATATCTTTTATATAATCTAAAAATAATATCTTTTGTATAATCTAAAAATCATATTTTTATAGAATTTAAAGTTATTTCATACACACGATAAAAATCACATTTTTATCTAATATAAAAATATATTTTTTATATGATAAAAAATCATATTTTCCTATACAGTGAAAAATCACATTTTCCTATATAGTGAAAAATCACATTTTTCTATATAATGAAAAATCACATTTTTCTATACAACGAAAAATCATATTTTTCTATACAACGAAAAATCATATTTTTCTATACAATGAAAAATCATATTCTTCAATATAATGAAAAAAATCATATTCTTCTATACAATGAAAAATCACATTTTTCTATACAATGAAAAATCATACTTTTCTACACAATGAAAATCACATTTTTATTCTAATGTTATGCATATAAAAATCATATTTTTATTCAAATGTTATGCATATAAAAATCACATTTTTTTCTAGTGTTATGCATATAAAAATTACATTTTTATTCTAATGTTATGCATATAAAAATCACATTTTTATTCTAATGTTATGCATATAAAAATCACATTTTAATTCTAATGTTATGCATATAAAAATGACATTTTTATTCTAATGTTATGCATATAAAAATCACATTTTTATTCTAATGTTATACATATAAAAATCACATTTTTATTTCTCTATCTTCATAATAAAAATCCTATTTTTATTCCTAGGCTATTTATATAAAAATCATATTTTTATTTCAATGTGAAGTATATAAAAATCATATCTTTATTCCAACGCTATATAGAAAGATATCATACTTTCATTAACAAAGAAATCATACTTTCATTGACAAAGAAATCATATTTTCATAACGATGTTCATAGAATAAGAATCATATTTTTAACTTGCCAAAAATATTTTCTTCCTATGATAAGAATCCTATCTTTAACTGAACAAGATGATATTTTTACGTAAAACTAAAGATCATAACTTTATGTAATTAAAAAGCATAACTTTATGCTACAAAAAATCGGGACTTTATGCGATTAAAAATCATATCTTTATGTGATTAAAAATCATATCTTTATGTTTGTTACACCAATTAAAATATCACATCTTTAATCTCATAGATGAATAAAAAATAAAAAAAATAAAAGCATACAGGCGATGCTGAGGTGGCGGGGAGGGGCGCAGGCGGTAGGGGAGGCTTGAAGCTTTGGGGTTCGGGTTTTTTTTTTTAGAAGAGGGAGGAGGAGAGGAGAGATAAGAGGAGGAGGAGGTAAGAAGGGGAAAACTCACGTTGAATAGAAAGTAGAGCGGCGACGTGATACTGAGAAATAGAATTAGGTTAAGGAAGTGAAAATATATTATATAGTAGAGGAAGGTTGATTTGTTTTCACATTGAAAGAGGAGGGTGCGGCATAAACTTTTGCTGAAGAAAGAAGTGATTAGGGTTAGGAAGGGTTGAGATATTATATAGGATAGGGGAAATAATTTTTATTATTAGTTTTATATATTTTATTTTGTCCAATTTATGCTTGTTTTCGTGATTTAAAAATCCGTGTAATCACATACGGATTCCGTTTTCGATGAAAATTGACGTGCAGCTACTCTTTAACATTACGGACCCAACGTAATTGGTTTTGTTGAATTTCGAGTCCGGATGCACAAACAGCGAATTTTTAAAGTTAGAATATTGTCTGTTTTTCACTTTAAAAATCACTCCCGGTCACATACTGATTCTAAAAATCATGATATTTGGAATCTTACCATTATTCGACGCTACGGATTCAATAAAAAAAATTGTCGAATTTCGAGCTCGTCTCAATAATGTTCCTTTGTAAAATTGCTCAAATTAGCTTCAAAAATGCGATTTTAGCATACCCTTTGTTCTTGTACGACCAAACACTAACTTCAAAAATTATGCCCTTTTGAATTTAACCATTATTTGACGATACGAATCCAAAAAAAAGCGGAATCGAATTCTGAGATAGTCTCAATAATGATCCTTTGTAAAATGACTGCCTATTCTTGAACAAATGGTTTTGCTTCGCACTACCACATACTGACTCCGTTCGAAGCGCATTTTGGAACACAACAATGATTTGTCACGAATGCAAAAAAAATATTTCGTCGAGTTCTGAGATCATATGCAAAATTTCACTTTTTAAGGGCTATGCATTGATTTTCAAAATCTAATTTTCAAAATTTTAAAAATAAAGCTTATAAATCATTTTAACAATTTTACTGAGTTTATTTTTAGTCAAATAAAAGATAAAAACTAGTTTTAAAATTGTTCTCAAATTTTATTTAGCAAAATTAACCAATTTATATTTGCATCTTCGTTGAAATAGCTTAAATCAAAATTTTAAATTGGTTCTGAAAATACGGGTTGTTACAATCTCCCCCACTTAAATCTTTTCGTCCTCGAAAAGGAAAGGAGCTGAAAGTTGTTTAACCAACCAACTCAACATTCATTCTGCCTTTAATTCTTCAACTTTTCAGTTTCTAACAATTTCTAATTTTTCAAAAATTTGGCTAACACCCTAAATTTTCGAAAAATTTCGCCATAACCTCCTTTGTACGGGTTGATATTTAAAACCGCAACTTCCCTCATAGGGCCCTCACCAATCCAAAAGAAAAAGAAAAAGCCAAGCGGCTCATAAAATCATCAAACTCAAACAAAATAGTAAATATGTACCTATTTGTCGGGCATACAATTTTATTCCTCTTCTCTAGCCTCCTTGCTATGACATGTTCAATATATACACATGTACATATATGCAAATTCAATAAATTATTTGATGCTAAATTCGACTTAGTTCAACATTTTTCTTACATTAGTTATATTATATAGTACCGATACATTTTTAAAACAAAAAGCATCCATACGTTTGTACAAGCGTCATACATATATCCAAAATCCTAGTTCATTATATTAGGACCCAACTTTCTAGGAAGTCTTGCCCCTATCTTGCAAAATTTCCAAAGTATATAGCTCCTTTCCTTTGGATTTCTTATCACCCTTCTTTAACAGGCAATTTCGGGCTAGGTACCCAACTTGTTTGCAACGGAAGCACTTCTTCTCTTTTCCTAGATTTTTAGGTTTCTTCTTTGCTTTTGGATACTTATCTACAAAATGTCCCTCTCTTTGCACTTGAAACAAACTATGTCCATTCTTATCTCTTTCTCTTTTCTCTTCTTTCTCTCAGGGCACTGAACTGTAAAATGCCCTTCTTCTCTGCATATACGGACCCATGTATGTTCCTAAGTTCAACTCTCTTTCTTTTTCAGCTTTCTGGTGAGCTCTCCTTGCTTGTTTCAGAGTCATCCAAAATTCAGTACGAGATAAGCCGTAGTTGTCCATATCCTATATAATACTTTATGATTTCGTCAAGAGAGATAATATTATTTTTCACTAAACAAATATCTTGATTTGTGTTCTGTTTACCATTTATTCTCATATTAGTTAAATTAATTATCATTCCAATATTTTATTAGTTAAACTAAAAATCAAACAACACAACCACCAATCAATTAATAGACTAAATTTTCAAATATATATATATAACTTTTATATATAATCAAAAATCACATTTTTGGTGCAAATCACAGTAATATACTCTAACTAAGTTTTGGTTTTCACACCAGTCAATTGGAAATATATAGATATCCCAGTTTCGAAACTCGAACATAAATGTTAATGATGATGCAACAATCATCAGAATCATCTCCGGGCGACTAGAGTGTGATTCTATATGTATCAAGTATATTTGAGACTTAGTATATACGTTCATGACGCGTATATGCAAAATCTTCATATACTCGACTCTCCAAATTAAAATAAAATAATATACTCTAGTACATATAATAAGATTTAAATTTTCAAAACAAAATTTGTTTTCGTTTTTGTTTTAAAAATAATACTCTTCCAACTCATTCTAGGATACTACTAATCTCATCTCTAACGAGTCATTCTCATTGGATATTACTAATCCAATCTCTGATGAATTCTTTTTTTTGGTTCTAACGTGTCTTGTTCTCGAGCTCTGTAAACCAAAGCTCTGATACAAAATAAAACGACCAAACTTCCCCTTTCGGGAAAGCCCGAATTGACTTGAGAACACGACACATTAGAACACAAAACAATAGAACATTTCGTTGTTATTACAACAATCTACATCAAAGTACAAGAATATTCCATACCATGAATAAATATTACACATTGAAAATGCAATATCAGAGATCTTAAAAATTACATAGCAGCGGAAAATAAAACATAAGTATAATGCATAGTGGAAAAGCTTTCCGAATATATCTCCAGCCTTAAACCAAGATCCGGTTAAATAGAAATCTGTAAAACCAAAACTACTGACTGCCCATATGGAAAATATGGGCATTCAAAGTTTAGGAAGGAACAATAAACTCTAGGTCAGTCATGGGACTGGTATGAGAACTCAAAACAGTTATTAATTTGATTTTAAAGTTAGGTAAATCAAGGGACCACGCCATATAACATGGAATGGGTTTACCCCCAAGGATACTAGTGCATAAATAAACAGTGCAATGCTAATTTAAGAAAAATGAAGCTATTATAAGACTCAGGTCCCATCACACAATGCAACACAAGCCGGAGGATATAGTTTTACCTTATAATAGCCAAATATGCTTGGTATGCAAAAATTCTCTTTAATTATTACTATAAGTGTATAGTGTAGAAATCAATTTCAAAAGTAAATGTATCAATCATGGACGGCATGAGTGCCCCATCCCACTATGTCGCCATATATAGGTTTATAATTAAAACCGCAAAGCTCGTATTGGAAAGTTGGATTTGCATCACGATGGCTCCTGATTTGAGAGATCTATCGCGTAGTGCAATACTCCACAACTTACATCCCAGCTAGAGAAAACACCGTAATGCACATCCGCACTTTTGGAAAATCAAGTATCACGGCGACTTACGCTCCAGCGAGAGAAAACACCGCTTACTTTATCCTTATATAGGAATCGGGGGAAATGCCCTATCCCTCATCTCGGTCAACCGAATCCATACTAATATCGAAAGCATACTGATCTGACCATCAGTTCACCATCATACCTGGGTGTGAGGCTCGCGAAGTCACGCTACACAAAGCTATGCTAATTAAAGTTATGCTTTGATCATCGTCCATAAGGCTCTGCTTTTCAACAAAAGCCTTGATCCATGCATCTTAGCAAGCCACATTGTCAATCCATACCATAACATTGATTTCTGCCAATATATAACCTCTGAGCTCATACGTCTCAGAAAAGGGTGTTAAGCAAGAGAATAAATTGTCCGCCACCAAACAGATAAATATCAGCAGAGATCAACGAATACAGCGTAAAGGAATACAACGTCAGACATACCATCCATTTACAAGTCCTTTCTAGGTCTTAACGTAACTGGAGGCACCTTATTACTCATCCCATATGTGCAATACGGGAGAGAGGCCCTCACATATCCGAACAATCAACAAGTATGGCCGGATGGCCACCACCGTAGCCCCTTCAAGGTAGCTGCTCCAATCACGGGCATCAATAGCAACTCATCCATTCGATGTGAAGATCGTCGGTCTTGCACCGTCTTCAATCTCTTCGACTGTTAGTCGTCGTATTCATTATTCAGAATGGGTTAAACCCGATCTTTCCGAATAACTCACGTAATTTATAATCAGGTTTGATAAAAACACATCCTACGCCTTATTCCAATTCAGAATATTCTTTTATTCAAATATATACATTTTTAGGGAAAGGTTCTCATTAATTTTATCAAAGATAAATCCTTTTAAATTTATTCTTTTTAATCTCAAAAATCATTACTTAATGATTATTCGAATTTAAGAAATTAATCTTATCTTTAACTGGGTTAAAGAACTAATGTCTTTTAAAAACATTGTTCATAATAGACCCAAAACTTCTTCCATTAACTATGGAATCTTCACGGAAATCATAATGGTGTATAATCGAAATAAATTCCCGTATCAAACTAATCATATAAATGGAATAGCGGCAATGCATTTTAAATTTCATATATAGTATCGGTCTTCAATCACAGGAGCTCATCTCGATTATTACCAAATCGAATTCCATTCAATTCCAATTTAATATATTAAATTGGGAAAACTTTACTTTGGAAAATTTCCATAAATCTTAATTAAAAGATTATAAATTCCAAATCATATTATTCACTGTTAATTGGGTTAATGAACAAATGTTATTTAAAACATTGTTCAAAACAAACCCAGAAATCCAATTCTTTTATTCAAATCAACGCAATGCTTTTTAGAAAAATGAAATCATTATCACACAATGCAACACAAACCGTAGGATAGAGTTTTACCTTATAATGATCAAACATGCTTGATACGTATAAAATAATATTTAATATTATTATTAGTGTCTAATCAGTTTTATAATACTGTCAAAGTAAATGTATCAATCCTAGACGACATAGCTACCATATACTATGTCGCCATATAAAGTTTTACAATCAAAACCGTAATGTCATATTGGAAATTGGGTTTCCATCATGAGTCAAGGCTAGGGAAGAACTTTTTACCGATTCGAGACACTCTAGCAAATGTCTCAGGATCACACCTACGTGCAACCCTTGGATCTTGCTGGGCCGGTCCACAAATACTTTAGTGGATTAGTTATGGTTGAACACACGTTTCCCGGTACTATTGAACCTATCATTTAGTCACTATCGACCAATAAATCGAGGTACCTCACAATCCATCATCCACATAAGTAAAAATGTCTGAGCTCCATATCATGACACCACTTCGAGCTAGAAACAAACGTGTGCACTCCCTGCGTTCCCTTATCCCGTTTTTGATTCCTACCGGGGTGTGAGGCTTGCGAAGTAACACTATACACAAAGCTATGCCGAAATAAGCTATACTTTGATCATCAACCACAAGGCTCTGCTTTTCAACAAAAGCCTTGATCATTTGCATCTTGATACGCCACATTGACAATCCACGCCATGCGATCGATAACTATCAATATATAACCTCTGAGCTCGTGCGTCTCAGAGAAGGGCGTTAAGCAAGAGAATAAATTCTCCGCCACCAAACAGATATATATTAAATAGAAATCAATTTACATGGAATGAAATCCAATGTCAGACACACATCCATTTACAAGTCCGTTCTGGGTCTGAACGAAACCAGAGACACCTTATTCCTCGTCCAGTATATCCAATACAGAAGAGAGGTGCTCGCTTATCCGGACAATCAACAAGTACGTCCGGACAACTACCACTTTAACCCTTCACTGGGAGCTACCCAATGCCGGGCATCAATAGTCGTCCTTTCGATGTGAAGATCGCCGGTCTTCAATCACCGTCTTCAATATCTTCGATTTAAAACATCGTATAATTATTTGAAATGAGAATGAACTCAGTCTATTCAAATAATTCTCGCATATATATAATTTAAATCATTTCATATCGTTAATATTATTTTATAACGATTTATCGCTATTTTTATTTATATAAAAATAGCCCAAATTTAATTTAACGACGTTTCGGGTCAATATGCGGCTCTGACGCTGTTTTTACCCAAATTTGATTTACACATTTCTCAAAATCTAACCGTTGGATTTTAACCAAATTTATATCTTGGAAAGATCTTCCCAAAGCAGACCTAAAGGTTCCAGTTTTGGGAAAATCCGATGGTCGGATCTTTTGGTATAATCGTTACGATTCCGAAATGCGAACTACCACGTGCTGTTCGTTTAATTTTAATTTATATATATATAATTATATATAAATATAAATCACTCGACGATTCCACTAACATGTTTAACATGCCAAATAAAAGTACATTTTATTTGTATAACATATCTATATGTATATAATGTCAAATAAAATAAAAAAAATCACATGACATTTTCTACATTTCTAATGTCAAATAAAATGTAATTTATTTACATGACATTGTTGCTAATGACAAATAAAAAGATAATTTTTATTATCTGTATTTGTATTTCTATTTTTTTAACTTTAACAAATAAAAAGAAATATTTTTATTCGTATATAGTTTCAATGTATAACATGACACATAAAAATGTTTATTTTAATTTGCATACAAGTTCTGATGTATAACATGACATATAAAAATGTCTCTTTACTACATACACAAATTCTAATGTATAATTTAACAATGAAAATGTCACTTTAATTCGTACACAAATTATAATGTGTAATTTAGCAATAAAAATGTATCTTTAATTTGTACACAAATTCTAATATATAATTTAACAATAAAAATGTATCTTTAATTTGTACACAAATTCTAATGTGTAATTTGACAATAAAAATGTCACTTTAATTTGTACACAAATACTAATGTATAATTTAACAATAAAAATGTATCTTTAATTTGTACACAAATTCTAATGTGTAATTTAACAATAAAAAGGTATTTTTAATTTGTACACAAATTCTAATGTGTAATTTGACAATAAAAATGTCACTTTAATTTGTACACAAATTCTAATATGTGATTTAACGATAAAAATGCATCTTTAATTTGTACACAAATTCTAATGTGTAATTTAACAATAAAAATGTATCTTTAATTTGTACACAAATTCTAATGTGTAATTTAACAATAAAAATATATCTTCAATTTGTATACAAATTCTATTATGTAATTTAACGATAAAAATGTCACTTTAATTTGTACACAAATTCTAATGTGTAATTTAACGATAAAAATGTATCTTTAATTTGTACACAAATTCTAATGTGTAATTTAACAATAAAAATGTATCTTTAATTTGTACACAAATTCTAATGTGCAATTTAACAATAAAAATATATCTTCAATTTGTATACAAATTCTATTATGTAATTTAACGATAAAAATGTCACTTTAATTTGTACACAAATTTTAATGTGTAATTTAACGATAAAAATGTATCTTTAATTTGTACACAAATTCTAATGTGTAATTTAACGATAAAAATGTATCTTTAATTTGTACACAAATTCTAATGTGTAATTTAACAATAAAAATGTATCTTTAATTTGTACACAAATTCTAATGTGTAATTTAACAATAAAAATATATCTTCAATTTGTATACAAATTCTATTATGTAATTTAACGATAAAAATGTCACTTTAATTTGTACACAAATTCTAATGTGTAATTTAACGATAAAAATGTATCTTTAATTTGTACACAAATTCTAATGTGTAATTTAACCATAAAAATGTATCTTTAATTTGTACACAAATAATGTGTAATTCAACAATAAAAATGTATCTTTAATTTGTACACAGATTCTAATGTGTAATTTGACAATAAAAATGCCACTTTAATTTGTACAAAAATTCTAAGGTGTAATTTAACGATAAAAATATCACTTTAATTTGTACACAAATTCTAATGTGTAATTTGACAATAAAAATGTCACTTTATTTTGTACACAAATTCTAATGTGTAATTTAACAATAAAAGTGTATCTTTAATTTGTACACAAATTCCAATGTGTAATTTGACAGTAAAAATGTCACTTTAATTTGTATACAAATTCTAATGTGTAATTTAACAATAAAAATGTTTCTTTAATTTGTACACAAATTCTAATGTGTAATTTAACGATAAAAATGTATCTTTAATTTGTACACAAATTCTAATGTATAATTTAACAATAAAAATGTAATTTTAATTTGTATACATCTAGTTCTGACAATAAATGATAATTTATTTGTCGACCATTCTGTTTCAACCAAAATGAATAAAGATGATTCTTTCATTTTTGTTGACAATTCTATTTCAATAAAATGATTAAATATGATCCTTTCATTTTTGTTGACAATTCTATTTCAACAAAATGATTAAAAATGATTCTTTCATTTTTGTTGACAATTCTATTTCAATAAAATGATTAAAAATGATCCTTTCATTTTTGTTGACAATTCTATTTCAACAAAAGGATTAAAAATAATTCTTTCATTTTTGTTGACAATTCTATTTCAACAAAATGATTAAAAGTGATCTTTTCATTTTTGTTAACAATTCTATTTTAACAAAATGAATAAAAGTGTTAACTTCATTTTATCTACAATTCTATTTCAACAAAATAAATAAAAGTGATAACTTCATTTTGTTAACAATTCTATTTAACAAAATGAATAATTGATAACTTCATTTTATTAACCATTCTCTAAATCAACAAAATTGGTATTTTTGTTTTATCACAAATCTATTTAACAAAAATGTCATTTTTGTTTTAACACAAATCTATTTGTCAAAAAAGTTATTTTTTAATTTTAACAAAAATGATATTTTTGTTTTGATTATTTTATTTCAACAAAAATGTAAATTTTGTCTCAACTACTTTATTTTGACAAAAATGTAAAAAATTTCTCAACTATTTTATTTCAACAAAAAGGTTAATTTTGTTTCAACAACTTTATTTCAACAAAAATGTAAATTTGTTTCAACAATTTTATTTCAACAAAAATGTAAATTTTGTTTCATTCAACAATTTTATTTCAACAAAAATGTAAATTTTGTTTCAACAATTTTATTTCAACAAAAATGGTATATTTTGTTTCAACTATTTTGTTTCAACAAAAATGATGTATTTTATTTCAACTATCTTGTTTCAAAAAAAATGTAATTTTTATTTCAACTATTTTATTTCAACAAAAATGTTATATTTTATTTCAACTATTTTATTCCAACAAAAATGTCCTTTTTATTCCAACTATTTTATTTCAACAAAAATGATATATTTTGTTTCAACTATTTTGTTTTAATAAAAATGATATATTTTATTCCAACTTTTTTATCTCAATAAAAATGTCCTTTTTATTTTAACTATTTTATTTAAAAATAATAATCATCAAATCAACAGATCTACATAACAGCATCAATCCCAGATCAAATCACGTATAACAGTAGATAGAATTTAACAGCGGATTGGTAATAACACAATCATAATTAATTAATTTTAATTATATAAAAAAATAGAATTCTCATAGTGCTTTTTAATTCTGTATAATTCAGAATTGAATTTCCCCCTAAAATCTGATTTGCTCTAAATTCGTTCTAGTTTGTCCAGAAATGTAGATCTCGGATTCACGATCCCAGCGGTTCTGAAATTGTTCAATTCTGTATTCGTATGAATAAGATACGGATTTGTTTATGTAAATAACATTTTAAATTAATTAATTAAATAATTTAATTTGAAAATACCCTCTTCTTCTTCCTACAGACG
>JASFAX010002533.1:0-45588 GCA_030737875.1 Allium sativum
AGCGGGCTTCCTCTTATTATTAATTTCTTTTATTAGACTTCATAATTCTCTTTTATAAGCCAACCAACAATTAGCCTACTTCATTCTTTTTCATTAACCATGACTTGGTTTAATACTACCTCTTGTTGTTATTTACTTATCTACTTAGTTATCTTAACTAAGGTTTATCAATAATTTTCTTTCCATTTATTATGCACTATGTTATAAGTTCCACTTGTCCCTAGGACAAGCTTACCAATTATCTTCCATTCTTTCATTCATACTTAATCATAATAGGTTATTATCGTTCCCCATTCATTCTGATTCCTATACCATCATTCTAGCTAGTATTGTATACTTATTAACTTAATTTTCTTAACTAATGTTTATTAATAAGTTTTCCCCTTTTTATTATTAATTATAACACATGTTATAATTCCACTTGTCCCTAGAACAAGCCTACCTATTATACAACATTCGCATTAATGTGATTAATTATAATAGGTTATATTCCTCATTCATCACATTTTTTGGTTCTTTATATTAAGCAACTTTTACTACTGTCACATTTATCTCTTTACTGTCTTGTGAATTTTCACACATTCCATTTATGCTCATACACACACACACACATATATATATGTGTGTGTGTGTGTGTGTGTGTGTGTGTGTTTAGGCGCTAGACCCCTCACATTAAGTTGACTACTTATGGATGTTGGATTTACCTGGCGGTTCCGGGCAGGCTTCTACCACAAGTTGAACTTAACCTCGTGTCTTAGTGAGCTTTAAATTTCTTAATTACTATAAATTTTCCATCAAATTTAGGCATATATATTCTTTCAATTTTTTTTGTAATTCCATTTATAATCTTTTGGCATAATAACATTCTTAAGTAAATGTTCAGATTTATCATAAATTCCATAGTCACTGCATTTACAGTAATTTCCCATTTAGACAGACATTTAATGCAAACAGGTTTATATGACAGAAATGATCTCAACAGATTTAACCCCAATTACCACAATTATTCGCAATTTCATTGTAACTTGATTTACAATATCCCATTAACAAGTTCTTAGGATGGTTCTATATACAACAGTAATCCTTTAAACATGTCCTTAACGATTTTAATACCCAATTTCCACAATTGTCAATTGTTTAGCATATTAAATATAATGGGGAATGCAAACGATAAATATACCATTATTTAAAATGGTATAATTTAGATCCACTCACCTAACAGCTTTCCAATGCATGAATGTGATCCACATCTGTTATTCCATGGCCTTCCTAACTGAATCTATATTCAAAATAACCATGGATTCACAAATTTGATACTAAAGAAGAGGAAAAAAGAAAAAACCTACATAAACCAGATTCAAAGACTTACCTCTCGCTGATCAGAATTATGAACACCCATTTGTAGATATATATATTCTTTTCCTCTAAATATTGAATTAGAATTTCCTAAGACTAATTATTATATTTTTTGAAGAGATTTGAGGAGGAAGAAGAATGGTAGAACTAGGCAGCATCTTAGAAAATATGAGATTTAGGCTAGTCCTTGCTAGTCTATTTATAGGTGTACAAGAAAGTCTGAACCGTCGGATTTAATCCCTTAAAATTCGAACCACACACATAATAAAAGCGATACCAATAAAAGATCTAGACTGGCTCGGGTTGACCCAGCCCTTCTTGGGTCGACCCATAGGTTGACCTGGGTAGATGTGGGTCGACCCGTTTGGGTCCACGTGTGTTTTCTGGGATGCCATTTCTAAATTTGACGTTTATAATTAATAATGTTTCATTACTTTCCCCTTTTTACTTCTTTGACATGTTTTATACCCTTTATACATCATCACTAAATTTTAATTTCACCTATATATGTATATGTATATATATATATGTGTGTGTGTGTGTGTGTGTGCGCGCGCGTGTGTGTGTATACATGCTTCTAATTATTTATTTCATTGTTATCTTTTGTACACATGCTCCGTTTTGGTCATGCCATATACCAAAATGAATCAAAACATCACAACCAATGCATTGGTAAATGTTTTGGGGTCAAATTCTGAAAAATATAATCTTTTATATTTTCCTTTTTATTATTACCATAAAAAATATGGGGTGTTACATTCTCCCAGCCTTAGGAAATTTCATCCCCAAAATTTGATAAGTGTAAAATTAAGTAATCCCTCCCAATTTACCACCATCAAGTGTGCATCCAATTATACAACCATTTATGCGCTTGTGCTAAGTGTACTTCTACATGATAATACATAAATGAAATGAACGCGCAAGCGGAACTTCCTATATGAATGCAAATTTTTCTTGAAAATATTTTAAAAACATGATGCACACATGCTAAATATACTGGCAATTTCTACGTGAATGCAATATTTTGAAAATCAAAATACTTTTTCATCCAATTTTTCATACAATCTTACAGAGAAAGAATGTTGTTCATCCAATTTATGAATCCATACCCTGCAAAACAACTTTAAATTTGCGAATTATAGAAAAATCTAATTTTCTGAATTCAATTTCTTATGTCAAAAAGGTTGCAACCGCGAAACTTGACATCTTCCATTTTTTTCTTTTACTTACCTTTTCTATCTGTACTTGGATTTTATGCAATTACTATACAAAGATTTCTTATCTTCTTATCCAAGTATAGTTCACATATGAAAATTTTTCTTTGTTACATATTTTATTTTTCAACTTTCTGGGGAAAACATATTTTTATTCCCGTTTCTCAAAATTCCCCCTTTTCTTAACTGTTTCGTGTGTTGGTTTATTGAATTTGTTGTTTTTTAGTTATATCATTATTCTTTTCTTAGCTTATTTAAATTATTCCACTTATCTAATTTAATTTTTAAATAACCCTTCTTATCCTTTAACCAAACAGGAAAACAAGCACTGTATACAGCTACTACCAAGGGCTAAGTATCCTAGGACCATGTCCGCTCTGATAAAGAAAAGTCCAAACCAAAGGATCTGTACATTTACTTACCCTTTACTATCTAGTAGTCAACAATATTCCTTGTTGTGTACTAACAGTCCTTTCCAAGCAACAACCTAGGATTTATAATGCTTGCGCATTCTACGGGAACTTACCATTATTTCAAAATAATCCTTGCTATTTACTTCATAGCCTCAAAATATTTCCCGCCTTCCCTATGTACTAATCCTTACCTAATCTGTAATAACCCGGAAAATACAAGCCAATTTAAAAATTTTAAATTGGTGATTTCAAAGGGATTTGAACAATTGAAATAGAATATTTCAATAAAATAGTGAATTAGAAATAGTGAGTCAGTTTGAAAATTTGAACTCAAACTTTGACTGACTGTGCAGGGTGGAAAATATAACGGATTTTAGCGAAACCAAAAATATTTAAATCTGTTAGTCAATACCTTTCTAACGAATCTGAAAAATCGAAGTTTCATAACGGGAATCAAAAGTTATGGCCGAATGAATTTTCAGAAGGGTCGGTATATGGAATATATAGCCCTGGAAAATTGATATTTTGCAGTCGACCTCGGAATTCGACGAAACCACTTTTGTTGGGTCCGGGATGTCAAACTATTGCTAGGTTTCAAATTTCATAATTTTTGAAGCTAGTATGTGAGCGTGGCAAAGGAAAATGTGATTGGTCAATTTCTGTTAAATTGGATCGACCAGAAAATGGCCATTTTTCAAACGACCTCAGAATTCGACGAAACTAGTTTTGTTGGGACCGTAGCGTCAAAACATAGCTAGATTTATTTTTCTGGAATTTTTCGAATCAGTTTGTGGCCCTGGCAAATTGAAATGTGCGTTCAGAGTTAAAAATTAAATGTTTTATACTTTAATTTGAAAAATAACTGACTGTAACAGTCGAATTGGCCTACGAAACATATCCCATTATGTCCGGAATGGGGGTATTTAGCTAGGGGCGACAGTCGTTGGGTTTAAAAAGGAGTTCGTTTGAGAAAACACTATTTAAAAATTTAATATAGTCCTCGGCAAATCAGAATTTTCCTTTCATAAATTTTAAAAATAAAAAAAAGAAAACCCCCCAAAATCAACGGCGAAACCCGTTCGACAACTTCTCTCCTCCGCCGCCGCCGCTACAGCCACCTACAGCCTTCGCCACCGCCACCCCTCGACGCGCCTCCGTCCCCTGTTCAAATCCGACTAACCATCGCCACCCCTCATCGCCTGTGCCGCCCGAATCGAAGCCCCAAAGTCCCGACCTTTCCACCGCCGACGCCGCCGATCTAGACCACCGAACGCCTCCAAACCACCACCGACTGGAAGCCCTCTCTTCCCTCTTCCATGTCCAACTCGCCGATCATCCCCTCGTGCCTCGATTCTCGCGAAAACTGTAAACCTAGTTTTGAAGCTTCGTGAAAGCGTGTTTTTCTTTGATCTTTAAACTTTGAAAAATCATATCTTTTTGGTGTGTTGACGAAATTCGATGAAACAGGAAACATCGGGACCGTAAGGAAGATCTCTACTCAATAGAAGAAGCCGCGGATTTTTCTGACATCGTATCGATTTTTAGTGCTCCGAAAACCAATGTGAGAAATCTAAATTAACGTGAAATTGAATGGAAAATGTCGTGTATAATTTATATTAGCGAAATATAAATTACATACGTGTTGTTTACCTCATGTACATACGTAGTGTAAGCTATATAAGCGAAGTATGAATTTTACATGCATAGAATAATTGATATATGTGTTGAAATGCAAGTGAAATATAGCAATTATATATATATATATATATATATATATATATATATATATATATATATATATACACACACTCCCCTCGTCCACAAACCATGGACGATATTTATTGTGGTAAATTGGTGTGAAATATTGGATGAAAAATATGAATGTTTGAATAATTGTTTGTGGTTGATATTGTTTGGTTGTGGTTGAAAAATACCCATTGGTGATTGAAATGAATTGGAAATATTTGTGGAAATAAAAATAAACATGCCGCCTGCGTGCGAATTAGATGCATGAATCCCCATTGTCAAAAACCGCGAGGTTTTAAGGTAGAGCGACGAGCCGTACTAGGGACGGTGCCGGTTTTAACTACCCTGCCGTTATGCTGCCGAAATTTTGAATAATCTTTGTGTGTTAGAATTATTTTCATATGTTGAAATAATTTTCATGCGTAGAAATTAAAGCCATATGTTGAAACTATATCCATGTGTGGAAATGTTTGTGTGTTGAAAAGTGTTGTGTGAAAATTAAATTCATTTGTGAATGAATGAAGTGTTTAAACAATAAAAATCACATTTATATATATATATATATGAAGTAGGAAAAATATTCGCCTTATATAAATAGTTTCAACAATAAAAATCCCATCTTTCTAATATGAACAACATAAATAAAATGTCCATGTGTGGAAATGCTCATTTGTTGAGAAGTGTGTGTAGTGGAAAAGTTCATGTGTTGAATAAAAAGATCGAACAATAAAAATTACATTTTTATTGAAACTATGAAGTGTTGAAACATCTATTTGTCGAATAAATAATTTAAATGATAAAAATATCATTTTTATCATATGTGTGATATGCTAAAGATATGCGGACGTTGAAATAAATATTTGTGAAAGAAATATTATATTTAACATACATGGGAACTAAATAAAATAGTCATGTATTGAAATATATTTTTGTTCGCCAAAATTATCATCTTTGAAATGTGAAGTGTTAAAAATAGCCACTTGTTCAAATGAACGTGCACGAGTTGAAATATACATTAATTAGCTAATGATGTGATTTTAGCCTATGCATGCAACATTAGAATGAGTGGTGTTTTTAAACCAAAGCAAATCAAATATGAAATTGAATGGAAAATGATAAGTGTTAGAAATTGTATACATGTACATGCATATCTATTGAACAGGTTAAAGAAAAGGGGCTAGAGAAGAGAAATAAAATTTTGTGCCCGACAAATAGGTACACATTTACTGCTTTGTTTGGGTGATGATTTTATGAGCCTGTTGGCTAGCCGCTTGGCTTTTTCTTTTTCTTTTTGATATGAGACGCCCGTGTGGCTATTTGGGAATTTTCCCAGACCCTCCCGTACAAAGGAGGTTATGGCGAAATTTTCCGAAATTTAAAGGCGTTAGTGAAATAATTGAAGTGGAAACATATAGGAATTTTTGAATGAACTATATTTATATAAATATATAAATATAAATAGAATTAAAACGAAACGTGGCCGTGCAGTTCGTGTTTTGAAACCGTGATTTCAAACGACTAGTGCGGGAAATCCGACCATTGGATTTTCCTGAAACCGCAACCGTTGGGTTCGCCTTGGAAACATCTTTCCAACGGCACCAACTTTGTGAAGATCTGACGGTTGGATTGTCTGGAATGTTTAATTCAAAACTGAAGAAAAACAACGCCAGAAACGATTATATATATATGTATGTATATATATAATTATAATTAAATTAAATCGAATATCGACGCTGCAGTTCGTAAATTGAAATCGTAACTTCAAATGGCTAGTGTGGAAGATCCGACCGTCGGATTTTCCCAAAACTGAAACCGTTGGATTCGTTTTGAAATGACCTTCCTAATGATGTAAAATTTGTGAAGATCCAACGGTTAGATTTTCAAATATTTGTAAAACAAAATTAGTGAAAAGCAGCGCCAGTGCATCGACACGACCCGAAACGTCGTTTAATTAAATATGGCCGTTTTAAATTAAATAAAAATGGAGATATATCGTTATAAAATACTATAAACGATATAGAGTGGAAATAAACCAATTTTGTTGTGTTTGCTTGATATGTGATGGTTGAATGTATTTGACATGAAAATTATAACTAAATAACTGAAATGTGAATGTTGAATAGTCCAACCATGTGATTAATTGATTTGAAAATCTAAATATACGTGGGTTATTTGAAAAGGCCGAGTTTATCTCATTTCAAATAATCGATCGACGTTGAGAAGTCGAAGAGTCGAAGACGGCTGAAGACCGACGATCTCCACATTGGATGGATGGGCGCTACTGATGCTCGTGATTGGAGTAGCTACCATGAAGGAATTGAAGTAGTGGCCGTCCAAACATACTGTTGATTGTACGGATATGCGAGGAATTGGTGCCTTCGGTTTCGTTCAGACCCAGAACGGACTTGTAAATGGACTGTGTGTCTGACATTGGATTTTGTTCTGTGTTGATTGATCTCTGTTAAATATATATCAATTTGGCGGCGGAGAATTTATTCTCTTGCTTAACGCCCTTCTCTGAGACGTACGAGCTCAGAGGTTATACATTGACAAAAATCAGTCGCATGGAGTAGATTGCCTGTGTGGCACGCCTAAGTGGCATATGATCAAGGCTTCTGTTGCAAAGCAAAGTCTTGTGGTTGATGATCAAAGCATGGTCTGTGTGACGTAGCTTTGTGTATAACGTGAATTCGCGAGCCTCACCCCTCGGTATGAGTCAAAAACGGGAGAGTGACTGCAGGGAGACCACGACGTTTCTTTCTAGCTAAGGTGGTGTCAGTGACCTACCAGCCCTGACATTATATAAACATTTCACCTGTGTGGTTGTTGGAATGCGAGGCGCCTCGATATAGGTCTGTAAGGACCGGGAAACATGTGTTCAGGAATAATTAATCCTCAAAAGTAAGAGAGGACCGGCCCTGAAGATCCAAGGATCATAGTGGGGTCCTGGGACATTTGCTAGAGTGTCTCGAATCGGAGAGGAGCTTGCCCCTTGCCTCGACTCATGAAGGAATCCAATTTCCAATACGAAATATGCGGACGTGATTGTATTACTAGTATGGCGACATAGTGGTGTGGGTCATTTATGCCGCCTATGATTGATATTTATGATTGAAATCGCTTTTGGAACATATATACACTAGTAATAATATCAAGCACTATAGTTTCATTCGTATGAAGCATTTTTTGGCTATTATAAGGTAAAAACTCTATCCTCCGGCTTGCGTTGCATTGTGTGATGGGACCTGAGTCTTATAATGGCTTCATTTTATAAAAAGCATTGCGTTGATTTAATCGTTATTTTATTTCATGCACTAGCACTCATTGGAGTAAACCCGTTCCGCGAAAGTGGCGTGGTCCTTTGATTTGCCTTATTATTGTTGTTAATAAGTTGAGTAGATTTCTCATACCAGTCCCATGACTGACTCGTAGTTTGTTTCACCTTGCAAACTCGGGTGCCCTCATTTTCACACGGGCATCCTAGTTACAGGTTTCTGACGCACCTTTTGGCTCATGGCGAGGCTTGACTACACCGTGCTGACTTGGATTTTCTCCGTCATTATTGTATCTATATTATGATTCCGCCGTTGGCGATGTAGACTGATATTCCTTTTGTGTACTCTTTATGTATGATTCCGCCTCAGGCGATGGTGACTGATTATGTATCATTATGCACTAAGTTGTATCTTGTACTGTGCTTCTCTGATGTGATGATATCGATATGATTCCACTGTCATATGTGTGTAAATTATTCTATTTTCTGTTTATGCTATTATCTGCGATCTGCTAATGATGATTAATGTGTTATATTCCAATGATTATCCTTAACACCGTGTCACGGGGTTTTGGGATCGTCACAGCTGGTATCAGAGACTTGGTTAACCTTAGTTCTGGAGTCTAACACATTAAACACTTCGTCAAAATAGAATCAGTAGTATTCTAAGGCGAGTCACTCATTAGAGATAGGACTAGTAAAGTCCTAGAATGAGCCGAGCAGAATAGCAAAAACAATTTGATCAATCCATCATTACCTTTCCGTAAATTTTCTACTTAATTATGCAATAGACTATCATTTCTGTTAGCTGACTTTTTCATTGCTTATACAGAATTTGAAAAATGGCTACCAGAGCAGCCGCTGCTAGAGGAGGCCGTGCCGGCCGAGGCCGAGGAAGGGGAGAAGTCCCAGCTCAAGAAGGACCTTTGATACAACCTCCGGCAGCTCAATACTTCGAGCTTGACCGTGTAGCTAAGAGATATAAGAACTTAGGAGGCAAGACCTTCTCGGGAACTGGCACAGTAATAGAGGCCCTTGCATGGCTCAAAACATGCGAGAAAATTCTTGAAGGCCTAAGGCTTGGAGACGAAGACAAAGCTATTATGGGTGCCTGGCTTATGCAGGAACAAGCTGAATTATGGTGGGAATCTCTTACCGCCGAGAATAGAGAAGCTGGAAGAACATGGGATGGATTTAAAGAACTCTTCAAAGAGAAATATGTCCCAGAACAAGCTCTAGAAAGAATGCACGATGACTTCGCCAATCTCCAGCAGGGGGATCTTTCCGTGCAAGATTATCTGAATAAATTTACACTGTTGTCGCCCTATGCTCCGGAACTCGTCGCCACTGTGAAATCCAAAAATAAGAGGTTTATCCTTGGGCTAAGACGAAAATATCATGATAGAGCCATAACCCATGTCAAGCTGGAATTCAACGAACTGGTGGAAATGACATGCAACTATGAAGACCTTGATCAAAGGCATCTGGATCAGGATCGCGCTAGAAGCCAAGCCGGAAACAAGCGCAAGCCTGCTGTAAATCAAGGCGAGTCAAGCCAGGCAGCATCTTCAAAACCTCAGACGGGCAAGCCGCCAAGAGGAAATTGCTTTAACTGTGGTAAGCCGGGGCACTACTCAAACGTCTGCACAGCTCCGAAGAGGCCGAAGACAAACTCTCAAGGCTCGAGCCAAGGCTCCCAGAACCCTCGCTCGTACTTCAACTGTCGCAAGACCGATCATCTGGTCGAAGACTGTCCTTTACTGAAGAAAGCTACAGTAGCTCATGTCTATGACGGGTCTAGTCCGCCAGCTGCTTCCGATGGAGCAGGTAAACCCGATGTTTTGGGAGGTACCCTTTAAATTAAAAATATTCCTGTTTCTGTATTGTTTGACACAGGTGCATCACATAGTTTTATTGCTAGAAACACAGTGCACAAATTAAAGTTAAAACAGCGAAAGCTCAAGGAATCAGTGGAAGTTCATAACCCGATAGGGGGTCCTATTACTCTCGGTTCATATTGTAGAGTGCCAATCTCTTACTCTTCTTACAAATTTCCCATTAATTTAATTGTTATGGATTTTCCCGAATTCGACGTTATCATTGGGTTAGAATGGTTAACGAAATACGAGGCTGAGGTAAAGTGTGCGGAAAGAATCGTTAAAATTCGAACGAAGCTGGGATATATTACGGTACCCTGTCATGGTTCGAATCCGAATAGAGAAGAATTTTGGTCAGCATTAGAACTTATCCCCACTTCCATGGAAAAGAGTCCGATTGTTAGAAACTATGTGGATGTGTTTGAAGAAGTGGAAAACTTACCTCCGCAAAGAGAAATAGAATTCCGAATCGATCTAATTCCCAATGCCAGACCAGTGGTACATCCAATTCGCAGAATGACTCCGAAAGAAAAAGAAGAATTAGGCGATCAAACTCGTCAACTGTTGTGGAAAGGTCTAATCAGACCTAGTTTTTCTAATTGGGGTGCAGCTGTTGTGTTTGTCCCAAAGTCAGACGGTACTCTTAGATTATGCGTTGATTACCGCGACCTCAACAAACAGACGCTTAAAAACAAATATCCATTACCCCGCATTGATAACTTGCTAGACCAATTGAATGGGGCGAAAGTATTTTCCCGAATGGACCTAGCTACAGGTTTTCATCAATTGAGAATAGCAGAGGAGTGTGTTCCTTTGACCGCTTTCAGAGGTCCAGACATATTTTATGAATGGTTAGTAATGCCGTTTGGCCTATGCAACGCTCCAACAAACTTTGTCGATCTAATGAATAGAGTGTTTAGGGGAGTTCTGAATAAATTTGTCCTCGTATTTATCGATGATATTTTAATCTACTCCAAATCAAAACCTGAGCATGAAAAACACTTAGAACAAGTATTGGAGATTCTAAGGAAGAACGTCTTCAAAGCCAAATTCTCTAAATGTGTCTTCTGGCAAGAAGAAGTCAAATTTCTTGGCCATGTTGTGTCAGAGAAAGGAATTTCAATTGACCCAAGCAAAATAACTGCGATTCAAGACTGGAAACAACCCACTACTCCCACGGAAGTTAGAAGTTTTATGGGGTTGGCTAGTTATTATCGAAAGTTCGTTAATGATTTTTCGAAGATATCCGGTCCGTTAACGAAGCTCACAAAGAAACATGAGAAGTTTAAGTGGACTTCCGACTGTGAAGAAGCTTTCCAGGAATTGAAATCGAAGTTGACCACTGCTCCAGTGTTAACTATTATTGATGGCAATCAGGATTTAACGGTTTGGACAGATGCTTCTATTAGAGGTCTTGGTGCGGTGTTAATGCAAAGAGGCCAAGTAGTCGCTTATGCAAGCCGCCAACTGAAACCGCATGAGAAGAATTATGTGACTCATGATCTTGAGTTGCTAGCCATCGTTTATGCTTTGAAAATCTAGAGGCATTATTTATTGGGCGAGAAATTTATACTGTACACTGATCATCAATCGTTGAAGTATTTATATGCCCAGAAAGATCTGAATCTGAGACAACAGCGTTGGCTAGAATTTCTTGCAGCATATGATCTTGATATCCTGTACACGCCGGGGAAAGCTAACGTTGTAGCGGATGCACTTAGTAGAAAAACCGCAATCATTGCCAATCTTATAATTACACCTGGATTGATTGATAGGATATCTTTCTTCAGAAAAGTGACAATTTTGTGAAAGAGATGGTAAAAAGGATTCAAAGGGGCGAAGGCTCCAGTTTCCTAGTGGATAGTGAGGGAGTTCTGAGGCTGAATAGAAGAATATGTGTTCCCGACATTCCCGAGCTTAAAAGAGAAGTGCTAGACGAATGCCATAAACCCAAATTTTGCATCCATCCTGGGGTGAGTAAAATGTACAACGATATCAAACGCACTTTCTGGTGGAAGGCAATGAAAAGAGATATTTCTTTGTATGTTAGTAGATGCCCTACTTATCAATTGGTCAAGAGTGACCAACAGAAGCTAGCTGTACTGTTGCAACCGTTGGAAGTCCCAGGCTGGAAATGGGAACAGATTTCCATGGATTTCATAGATGGTTTGCCGCGAACCAAGAAAGGTAATGACAGCATTTGGGTAATCGTAGATCGCTTCATGAAGACTGCCCATTTTATACCTGTCATGTCCAATAGAACTGCTCATAGTCTAGCGCAAATATACTTCAAAGAAATTGTTAAGCTGCATGGAATTCCCATCAGCATAGTCAGCGATAGAGATCCCCTATTTACTAGCAAATTCTGGGAGGCTTTCCAGAAAGAAGTGGGAACAAAACTGAATATGAGCACCACTTATCACCCACAAACAGATGGCCAGACTGAGCGGGTGAATAGAATTCTAGAAGATTTATTGCGGGCTTGTATAATTGATTTTGGTGGGTCATGGGAAGATCATTTGCATTTGGCAGAATTCTCATATAACAATAACTATCAAGCAAGTTTGAGAATGTCGCCATTTGAAGCATTATATGGCAGACCCTACAGATCTCCAGCATGTTGGGTAGAACCTGGCAACAGACTTGTACTAGGACCCGATATGATTAGAGAAGCATCTGATAAAGTGGACTTCATCAAGAAGCATTTGAAAACCGCCCAAAACCGACAGAAAAGTTATGCAGACTCTAGAAGGAGAGATTTGACATTTACTGTTGGTGATCATGTTTATTTGAAGGTTTCTCCGATGAGAGGAGTAATCAGATTTGGCAAGACTGGGAAGTTGGCACCGAGATTTATTGGTCCCTTTCATATACTTGAGCGAATTGGAACTCTTGCTTATAGGGTTCAATTGCCAGATTGGTTGCCTGGAGTGCACAATGTATTTCACGTATCTCAACTTAGAAGACATGTGCATGATCCGGATCTTGTTGTAGAAGAAGCAGCGCAACGGGATGTAGACATAACTCCAGAATTAACACTCAGAAGAGAGCCATTAAAGATTGTTGGCAAAGAAACTAGAGAACTCAGAAGCAAAAAGGTTCATTTAGTTAAAGTGCAGTGGAGCAGTGATTCTAGAGACTGTACTTGGGAAACTGAGGAAAGCATTAAGCAAGCTTACCCCAAATGCAGAGTGGATATCTCTAACTAACTCCGGTGCAAGGTACCTTTACAATACTTTGCATTTACATTTTATTTCCTACTTTACTATTGTTTCCTTTTCGAGGACGAAAAGTTTTAAGTGGGGGAGATTGTAATAACCCGGAAAATACGAGCCAATTTAAAATTTTTAAATTGGTGATTTCAAAGGGATTTGAACAATTGAAATAGAATATTTCAATAAAATAGTGAATTAGAAATAGTGAGTCAGTTTGAAAATTTGAACTCAAACTTTGACTGACTGTGCAGGGTGGAAAATATAACGGATTTTAGCGAAACCAAAAATATTTAAATTTGTTAGTCAATACCTTTCTAACGAATCTGAAAAAACGAAGTTTCATAACGGGAATCAAAAGTTATGGCCGAATGAATTTTCAGAAGGGTCGGTATATGGAATATATAGCCCTGGAAAATTGATATTTTGCAGATGACCTCGGAATTCGACGAAACCACTTTTGTTGGGTCCGGGAAGTCAAACTATTGCTAGGTTTCAAATTTCATAATTTTTGAAGCTGGTATGTGAGCGTGGCAAAGGAAAATGTGATTGGTCAATTTCTGTTAAATTGGATCGACCAGAAAATGGCCATTTTTCAAACGACCTCAGAATTCGACGAAACTAGTTTTGTTGGGACCGTAGCGTCAAAACATAGCTAGATTTATTTTTCTGGAATTTTTCGAATCAGTTTGTGGCCATGGCAAATTGAAATGTGCGTTCAGAGTTAAAAATTAAATGTTTTATACTTT
This sequence comes from Allium sativum, assembly GCA_030737875.1. NCBI lineage: Eukaryota > Viridiplantae > Streptophyta > Magnoliopsida > Asparagales > Amaryllidaceae > Allium > Allium sativum. The sequence goes on from JASFAX010002533.1 coordinate 13,842, forward strand.
AATTTGAAAAATAACTGACTGTAACGGTCGAATTGGCCTACGAAACATATCCCATTGTGTCCGGAATGGGGGTATTTAGCTAGGGGCGACAGTCGTTGGGTTTAAAAAGGAGTTCGTTTGAGAAAACACTATTTAAAAATTTAATATAGTCCTCGGCCAATCAGAATTTTCCTTTCATAAATTAAAAAAAAAAACCCCAAAATCAACGGCGAAACCCGTTCGACACCTTCTCTCCTCCGCCACCGCCGCTACAGCCACCTACAGCCTTCGCCACCGCCACCCCTCGACGCGTCTCTTCAAATCCGACTAACCATCGCCACCCCTCGTCGCCTGTGCCGCCCGAATCGAAGCCCCAAAGTCCCGACCTTTCCACCGCCGCCGCCGCCGATCTAGACCACCGAACGCCACCAAACCACCACCGACTGGAAGCCCTCTCTTCCCTCTTCCATGTCTAACTCGCTGATCATCCCCTCGTGTCTCGATTCTCGCGAAAACTATAAACCTAGTTTTGAAGCTTCATGAAAGTGAGTTTTTCTTTGATCTTTACCCTTTGAAAAATCATATCTTTTTGATGTGTTGACGAAATTCGATGAAACAGGAAACATCGGGACCATAAGGAAGCTCTCTACTCAATAGAAGAAGCCGCGGATTTTTCTGACATCGTATCGATTTTTAGTGCTCCGAAAACCAATGTGAGAAATCTAAATTAACGTGAAATTGAATGGAAAATGTCGTGTATAATTTATATTAGCGAAATATAAATTACATACGTGTTGTATACCTCATGTACATACGTAGTGTAAGCTATATAAGCGAAGTATGAATTTTACCTGCATAGAATAATTGACATATGTGTTGAAATGCAAGTGAAATATAGCAATTATATGTATATATATATATATATATATACTCCTCTCGTCCACAAACCATGGACGATATTTATTGTGGTGAATTGGTGTGAAATATTGGATGAAAAATACGAATGTTTGAATAATTGTTTGTGGTTGATATTGTTTGGTTGTGGTTGAAAAATACCCATTGGTGATTGAAATGAATTGGAAATATTTGTGGAAATAAAAATAAACATGCCGCCTGCGTGCGAATTAGATGCATGAATCCCCATTGTCAAAAACCGCGAGGTTTTAAGGTAGAGCGAGGAGTCGTACTAGGGACGGTGCCGGTTTTAACTACCCTGTCGTTATGCTGCCGAAATTTTGAATAATCTTTGTGTGTTAGAATTATTTTCATATGTTGAAATAATTTTCATGCGTAGAAATTAAAGCCATATGTTGAAACTATATCCATGTGTGGAAATGTTTGTGTGTTGAAAAGTGTTGTGTGAAAATTAAATTCATTTGTGAATGAATGAAGTGTTTAAACAATAAAAATCACATTTTTATATATATATGAAGTAGGAAAAATATTCGCCTTATATAAATAGTTTCAACAATAAAAATCCCATCTTTCTAATATGAACAACATAAATAAAATGTCCATGTGTGGAAATGCTCATTTGTTGAGAAGTGTGTGTAGTGGAAAAGTTCATGTGTTGAATAAAAAGATCGAACAATAAAAATTACATTTTTATTGAAACTATGAAGTGTTGAAACATCTATTTGTCGAATAAATAATTTAAATGATAAAAATATCATTTTTATCATATGTGTGATATGCTAAAGATATGCGGACGTTGAAATAAATATTTGTGAAAGAAATATTATATTTAACATACATGGGAACTAAATAAAATAGTCATGTATTGAAATATATTTTTGTTCGCCAAAATTATCATCTTTGAAATGTGAAGTGTTAAAAATAGCCACTTGTTCAAATGAACGTGCACGAGTTGAAATATACATTAATTAGCTAATGATGTGATTTTAGCCTATGCATGCAACATTAGAATGAGTGGTGTTTTTAAACCAAAGCAAATCAAATATGAAATTGAATGGAAAATGATAAGTGTTAGAAATTGTATACATGTACATGCATATCTATTGAACAGGTTAAAGAAAAGGGGCTAGAGAAGAGAAATAAAATTTTGTGCCCGACAAATAGGTACACATTTACTGCTTTGTTTGGGTGATGATTTTATGAGCCTGTTGGCTAGCCGCTTGGCTTTTTCTTTTTCTTTTTGATATGAGACGCCCGTGTGGCTATTTGGGAATTTTCCCAGACCCTCCCGTACAAAGGAGGTTATGGCGAAATTTTCCGAAATTTAAAGGCGTTAGTGAAATAATTGAAGTGGAAACGATATAGGAATTTTTGAATGAACTATATTTATATAAATATAAAAATATAAATAGAATTAAAACGAAACGTGGCCGTGCAGTTCGTGTTTTGAAACCGTGATTTCAAACGACTAGTGCGGGAAATCCGACCATTGGATTTTCCCGAAACCGCAACCGTTGGGTTCGCCTTGGAAACATCTTTCCAACGGCACCAATTTTGTGAAGATCCGACGGTTGGATTGTCTGGAATGTTTAATTCAAAACTGAAGAAAAACAGCGCCAGAAACGATTATATAAATATATATAATTATAATTAAATTAAATCGAATATCGACGCTGCAGTTCGTAAATTGAAATCGTAACTTCAAATGGCTAGTGTGGAAGATCCGACCGTCGGATTTTCCCAAAACTGAAACCGTTGGATTCGTTTTGAAATGACCTCCCTAATGATGTAAAATTTGTGAAGATCCAACGGTTAGATTTTCAGATATGTGTAAAACAAAATTAGTGAAAAGCAGCGCCAGTGCATCGACACGACCCGAAACGTCGTTTAATTAAATATGGCTGTTTTAAAATAAATAAAAATGGCGATATATCGTTATAAAATACTATAGACGATATAGAGTGGAAATAAACCAATTTTGTTGTGTTTGCTTGATATGTGATGGTTGAATGTATTTGACATGAAAATTATAACTAAATAACTAAAATGTGAATGTTGAATAGTCCAACCATGTGATTAATTGATTTGAAAATCTAAATATACGTGGGTTATTTGAAAAGGCCGAGTTTATCTCATTTCAAATAATCGATCGACGTTGAGAAGTCGAAGAGTCGAAGACGGCTTAAGACCGACGATCTCCACATTGGATGGATGGGCGCTACTGATGCTCGTGATTGGAGTAGATACCATGAAGGAATTGAAGTAGTGGCCGTCCAAACATACTGTTGATTGTACGGATATGCGAGGAATTGGTGCCTCCGGTTTCGTTCAGACCCAGAACGGACTTGTAAATGGACTGTGTGTCTGACATTGGATTTTGTTCTGTGTTGATTGATCTCTGTTAAATATATATCTGTTTGGCGGCGGAGAATTTATTCTCTTGCTTAACGCCCTTCTCTGAGACGTACGAGCTCAGAGGTTATACATTGACAGAAATCAGTCGCATGGAGTGGATTGCCTGTGTGGCACGCCTAAGTGGCATACGATCAAGGCTTCTGTTGCAAAGCAAAGTCTTGTTGTTGATGATCAAAGCATGGTCTGTGTGATGTAGCTTTGTGTATAACGTGAATTCGCGAGCCTCACCCCTCGGTATGAGTCAAAAACGGGAGAGTGACTGCAGGGAGAGCGCGACGTTTTTTTCTAGCTAAAGTGGTGTCAGTGACCTACCAGCCCTGACATTGTATATACTTTTCACCTGTGTGGTTGTTGGAATGCGAGGCGCCTCGATATAGGTCTGTAAGGACCGGGAAACGTGTGTTCAGGAATAATTAATCCTCAAAAGTAAGAGAGGACCGGCCCTGAAGATCCAAGGATCATAGTGGGGTCCTGGGACATTTGCTACAGTGTCTCGAATCGGAGAGGAGCTTGCCCCTTGCCTCGACTCATGAAGAAATCCAATTTCCAATACGAAATATGCGGACGTGATTGTATTACTAGTATGGCGACATAGTGGTGTGGGTCATTTATGCCGCCTGTGATTGATATTTATGATTGAAATCGCTTTTGAAACATATATACACTAGTAATTATATCAAGCACTTTAGTTTTATTCGTATGAAGCATTTTTTGGCTATTATAAGGTAAAAACTCTATCCTCCGGCTTGCGTTGCATTGTGTGATGGGACCTGAGTCTTATAATGGCTTCATTTTATAAAAAGCATTGCGTTGATTTAATCGTTATTTTATTTCATGCACTAGCACTCATTGGAGTAAACCCGTTCCGCGAAAGTGGCATGGTCCTTTGATTTGCCTTATTATTGTTGTTAATAAGTTGAGTAGATTTCTCATACCAGTCCCATGACTGACTCGTAGTTTGTTTCACCTTGCAAACTCGGGTGCCCTCATTTTCACACGGGCAGCCTAGTTACAGGTTTCTGACGCACCTTTTGGCTCATGGCGAGGCTTGACTACACTGTGCTGACTTGGATTTTCTCCGCCATTATTGTATCTATATTATGATTCCGCCATTGGCGATGTAGACTGGTATTCCTTTTGTGTACTCTTTATGTATGATTCCGCCTCAGGCGATGTTGACTGATTATGTATCATTATGCACTAAGTTGTATCTTGTACTGTGCTTCTCTGATGTGATGATATCTATATGATTCCGCTGTCATATGTGTGTAAATTATTCTATTTTCTGTTTATGCTATTATCTGTGATCTGCTAATGATGATTAATGTGTTATATTCCAATGATTATCCTTAACACCGTGTCACGGGGTTTTGGGATCGTCACATAATCCATGGTTTTAAATTCGCGTCTTGGCTTTCTCATTTCATTTTTCTTCCAAAAATTAGAAAGTATATATTTTCCGTAATAAAACTTTTCTTTGCCAAATCATACAAAAAATATGTCGTCCTAAAAAATGCAAATCATTTTTTTTTCAAATCACGAATACTGGATTGGACAAGGACAACTACTTCTCTATCAGTTTCACTACCGTTCATGTTTGTAATGTCAGTTCAATAACTTACAACTAGGTGAAAACATCTACTCTATTCTTAATTCTTACAATTTATTTTGTTCACCCAGTAAAATTTTATGTCAAAACAAATATCAAAAACTGATCTCAAAAGAATAGAGAACTCTAAAATTTTCTTTGCCGAAAATTTTAGTTTTTTAACAAAAATGCAATCTTTTCTATGCTTTGCTTTTTAATGATTTCGTAGTTCATAACTTAAAAACTAGTGAGCTATACATGCTCAATATTGTGCATCTTTTTCTGGAAGAATTTACTTTAGACAAACATTTCACAAGATATCACCATTTTTCAAAATATACCCCATTTTATTTTGAAACTCAATATGTACTTTTCTAATATTTTACTTACATATTTTTTTCAAACATCAAAAATGCCTATTTATCTTTAAAAATTGTTTCAACACAAATTATCTAGTACATAATTAAAATTGTAGATTTTAAGGTTAAAAATTGAAAAAAAACATAAACTATCACCTAAAATTTATACAATTTCAAGTTCTTAAAAGTTAACAATGGGGCTAGACTCAAAGTGAGTTTCCAACTTACCTAGACTCTCCTAGATATTCCCACAAAGTCAATTCTCTCAAATATATATTCCTAATCCATTTTCCCAATTTCTAATGCTCAACTGTCAAACCCACTAATCCAAAGCACTAACACTTAGGATACATATTTCTTCATTACCAATTACATTGTATGCTTTTCACCAAACCACCTAAGGGTCTTAAACTTCCATAATCATTCCTTTAGTGTATAAAACTGATATCCCAATTCTTTCCATAAACCGTTCTTCTTATTTAGTGGGTTTCTTTATGGGTCTAGGCATATATATAATATATTTATATTTTTAAAAATACAAATGCGTTCACTCACTATCTATACAGGAATCCTAAACCTAAGCTCTGATACCAGATGTAACAACCTGAATTCCGATAGACCGTTTTTTTTTAAATTTCAATATGCCAAAACTCGAGTCGGTTTTTCTGGTATTGTGCAGGAAAGACAGAGATATAAAATATATCAGAGCTCAGTAAACATCTCATAGCGGAATGGAATAAAATATACTATAATCAAATATAGCCTTACCAAGGTAATAATACTGCCTAACCAGTATCCGATGCTATCATATCTCTGCCACAAACCTAACCTGCGAGTGTGTTATGAGAAGGGGGTCAGAACACAAGTTCTATTGGCTAGACTAAATTACAAAATCCGAAATAACACTACATATACCATTCAGTTATGTTAGCTATTTATTAGGTTGTTTGGGTTAACAGCACTCAAGGCTTTACACACACGTCCTACCCATCTACCTCCTAGGAGATTAACCTAGTATAGCATATATGTAGCTACCCCCAATATCAAGGTACTTCCCATAGTGCCCTTCTCGCATGGTCTAAGCCATCACGTCACGGAAGCGCATGCAACTCTCATCCTATGCGAAGCGACGTATGGATCTCCATAAAACTATGCCATGTATGTAACGCCGGAGCGACGTATGGATCTGTATAAAACTACGCCACGTATGTAGCTCTCATCCTACGTCGGAGCGATGTATGGATCTCCATAAAACTACGCCATGCTTCGCATAGAACTACCATAGACATGCTACGTAACCGTACAGACTGCCAAATCCAAACTTCTCGGTCAAGCTCGGTCTTAACACGAAGTAATGCACTAGCGTCTATGATACACCATCCGGTGTTGCATGCATGTATCCTCACACGTATGTATTATCTACTATACCCCGAGTTCCTGCATCTGAATGCACGGAACTCGGTCGGGAGCCTTTTCCATATCTGTATAGGTCTTCTAAAGAGGCCTAAAGTACAATGTTTAAACTATGGTCTGCATTTGTACGGTGGCTATGGTCCCACCTCGACCCCTCCCTCAACTAGTGAAAGACTACATCAAAAGCTAAGTGGCATGTCCCTAGCAAACAATCTACAACCAAATTAGCATGTCCCGCAACCAAAGTCTTGATAGTGAAAGGTCGTCTGTCTGTAGGTTTAGCTCTAGTCTTTCCACGTCATACTGGCTGTCGATGATAGTTACTCGACTATTACTATCCTTTATTTGGTCCTGACCAGCCTATTTGTAGGAAAATCTCTGAATCACTCCAATGCCATACCGCCACAGCCTTCTGACTACCAAACTACCATTGCAGTCAAGGTATACTCACAGGAAGGTAATGCGCAGACCCAACCCCTGCGAGTACAGCCTGAGCAGCACCGCAACAGAGGACCACCACGAAGTACCCTACCACATCCCTCGTAAGCCGCGTGCTTCCTTCTAGTCTCACAGAGTCATCAAGAAAAATATCATAATAGTAATCAGATGGATATGCTCCTCTCGTGCCTTTAGACACCACGATGATCTACCATGTTGGGTTCTTTACCTTCAGACGTGCGGACTGGTCCAAGCGCATCATGCTAACGTGTTATCAGACCCAATGTCTAAACGTTTAATTACATGCTTGCCCTACCTCGTACGATTTCCGGTTAACTTGGTTATTTCCAATCATGTTAACTTCATATTCAAGTTAACAAATTCTCTCCGAGCCGTTTATATCTCTAAGGAATGGACCCCTCTCACTTATTAATTTCAGTTATAACTTAACCCATTTAAGTTCATTAATAAGCCCCTTACATGTTATTCTCAAGATTGTAATTCATAGTCTGTAATCTACAGTCTTCATACATATTATCATGTCATTCATTGTCCAATTTCAGGTTACAATATCATATTCTACTTAATGTGTCATTAAGTAAATCCTACCACAATTAGCAGGTTTCCATTTAACATAATACTTAATTTATAATTAAGTATAACTTATTTCATTCCATAAGTCTTCTTACTTCATTCAGTCTCATGCCACCTGAGCGGACTTCTGCTTATTATTAATTTCTTTTATCAGACTTAATAATTCTCTTTTATAAGTCTACCAATGATAAGCCTACTTCATTCTTTTTCATTAACCATGACTTGGTTTAATACAACCTCTTGTTGTTATTTACTTATCTACTTAGTTATCTTAACTAAGGTTAATCAATAAGTTTATTTCCATTTATTATAACCTATGTTATAATCTCCACTTGTCCCTAGGACAAGCTTACATATTATCTTCCATTCTTTTATTCATACTTAATCATAATAGGTTATTATCATCCCCCATTCATTCCAATTCTTATACCATCATTCCTACTAGTATTGTTTATTTATTAACTTAGTTTTCTTAACTAAGGTTTATTAATAAGTTTTCCCCCTTTTTTTTTATTAATTATAATACATGTTATAATTCTAGTTGTCCCAAGAACAAGCCTACCTTTTATACAACATTCTCATTAATGTGATTAATTTTAATAGGTTATATTCCCCGTTCATCACATTTCTTTGGTTCTTTATATTAAGCAACTTTTACTGTTGTAACATTTATCTCTTTACTATCTTGTGATTTTTCACACATTCCATCTATGTTCATATATTTACATATATTTTTAGGCACCAAACTCCTCACATTAAGTTGACTACTTGTGGATGCTGGATTTGCCTGGCAGTTCCGGACAGGCTTCTACCACAAGTTGAACTTAACCTTATTTCTTAGTGCGGTTTAAATTACCTAATTACTGCAAATTTTCCATAAAATATAAGCATATCTATTCTTTCAAATATTTGTTGTAATTCTATTTATAATCTTTTGGCATAATAACATTCTTAAGAAAATGTTCTGGTTTATCATAAATTCCATAATCACAGCATTTACAGTAATTCCCCATTCAAACAGGCATTTAATGAAAACAGGTTTATATGAAAGAAATGTTCTCAGCAAATTTAACCCCAAATACCACAATTATTCGCAATTTCATTGTAATTTGATTTACAATATCCAATTAATAAGTTCTTAGGATGGTTCTATATAAAATAGTAATCTTTTTAACATGTGCTAAACAATTTTAATACCCAATTTCCATAATTATCAATTGTTTAGCAGATTAAATATAATGGGGAATGCAAATGATAAATACACCATTATTTAAAATGGTATAATTTAGGTCCACTCACCTAACAGCTTTCCAATCCATGAATCTGATCCAGATCTATTATTTCGTGGCCTTCCTAACAGAATCTATATTCCAAATAACCATGGATTCTCAAATCTGATACTAAAGAAGAGGAAAAGAGAAAGAAACCTATATAAACCAGATTCGACGACTTATCTCTCGCTGATCAGAATTCTAATCATCCATTTGTAGATATATATATATATATATATATATATATATATATATATATATATATATATATATATATTCCTCCAAATCATGAATCCGAATTTCCTATGACTAATTATACTATTTTCTTAAGAGATTCGAGGAGGAAGAAGAATGGCAAAGCCTAGGCAGCATCTCAGAAAATATGAGATTTAAGCTAGGCCCTGCTAGTTTATTTCTAGGTGTACAAGAAAGTATGAACCGTAGGATTTTATCCCTTAAAATCTGAACCGCACACAATAGAAAAGCCACGTAAAAAATCAGATTTGGACTAGCTCGAGTCGACCCTAGGGTCGACCCATCCCTACTTGGATCGACCCATAGGTAGACCCAGACAGCATGTGGGTCGTCCCATCTGGGTCCACGTGTGTATTCTGGGACATTGTTTCTGAATTTTACGTTTTTAATTAACAATGTTTCATTACTTGCCCCTTTTTACTTCTTTGACATGTTTTATACCCTTCATACAACATCGATAAATTTGAATTTCACTTAAATAAGTGTGTATATATATATATATACAGTCTTCTAATTATTTATTTCATTGTTATCTTTTGTATACATGCTCCGTTTTGGTCGTGCTATATACCAAAATGAATCAGAAAATCACCACAATTGCATTGGTAAATGTTTCGATGTCAAATTCTAAAAATATAATATTTTATATTTTCTTTTTTATTATTACCATCAAAATACAAGGTGTTACAAAAGGGGTCCGTTGGGGGGTTCTCTTAAAATGAAGTTGATTTCGTGACCCAAACCTAGTAGTAAGTGGCCATTACTATTTCTTGACCTACAAGAAGAATTATTTATGATGTTGACGTTAGAGATGAGCTCACTAGTGGCTGGGGTCTTCCATAGGTTATTAAGTGGTTGTAGGTATGTGCTCCTTTAATAAACTAGTAAATGGCCTTAAGTGACTAGGTATAGACCACCTCGTGGGGGTACTAAGTGACTGTAAAAATGTCCTCTCTTAAAATTACCTTCTGAGGTATTAAGTTATGGTAAACGCTTCTGTTCTTAGGTTTACATATATGCCTTAAGTGGATGTTAGGATGTCCACCACATATATTTAATTTTGTGTATGTTTGTTGCATAGACATAGCATGAAGAGTTTATACTGCCAAATATGAGAAATAGTTATTCCTAAATTTATTTGTATTTCATTCACCAAAACTTTATGTTCTGACCTCTCTCCTCTTAACACTAACATGTTAGTAGGTGAGACTGTTAATGGAGGATGAGGAACGATTACTTGGAGGAGAAGCCTCTCGAAGATTTAGTTATTGTGACAGTAGCCTTATTATTATTGTTACGTACTTGGGATAATAAATGATGTACCCATTATCAATCATGAGACTTATTGTATTAGAATTTGGGGTTTTTAATAGTGGTACATCAATTTTATGCTATTACATTTTACCTCGTTCGCTGTGTGAGATTTTCATTTTCATTTAGGTACTCTGTATATCATATTTGGTAATTCCTTATAGGAGCCCACGATCCATTTAGAGTGGCTCTAAGTTCTGATTAGCATTTTTTAGGTTGGAATTTAGGTCCACTCCTGGACGGTTGTTACAAACATAAACATAACATTTTAAATATTCAAAGTCAAGATGTATCAGGTTTGGTTATCAATACTTCCATTAAGATTAGAGTATGTAATAATTTCCAAACGTGGTATTGTGTGTTACTTATGGTTTTTGGAGGCATTATAGACATATTGATATTTATTAGGTAAATATGGCATGACTCACTCGATAGTATCAGGTTTAAGCATCGATACTTCCATTAAGATTAGAGTATGTAATAGTTTCCAAATGTTGGATTATGCGTTATCATTGTTGTTGGAGGCATTACATATATACTTATATTTATTGGATAAATATGGAATGACTCACTCGATAGTTTTTCTACTAGTTGATATAATTAAGGCCAAACAAAAATCTATCCTACAAAATCACATAGTTTTTTTGTCTTGAGAATATTGTTGCTATTCGTATAGAAGATTCAATTTGATTATAGTTAAATTCAAGCATAACTTCCTCCAAACAACTATAATTGGTCAAGTAGAAGAATTAGTAGTAAAACACCATTCAAGAGAGGATTCGCCTACCTAGTTCTTTTTGTTCGTTTCTTTGTTAACATAAATCAACTCAATGTGTTTGGTTGGGGGACTATTATTAATAATATATTTTTATTATTAAACTAAAGACATTGTACCTATAATATGGAATTAAACACAGACGATATTGGAATTTTGAACATTATCGAATTTCATAAGTCCAAAGCAATATATTTTCAATAAAGCGAATTGATGTAAATAATTGTCACTAATGCATTTAAAGATTTTATCAAAACCTAATAAGTAACAAATGTGGCCATAGTATCGTAAAACATGCTAAGTGACATGTGAATTTCAATATTTTAAATGTTCAATATTAATTGTCGACCAAATTTACTACTAAGGGTCAAATAACTAGAACGTTGAATATTTCTTTTGCCACCTGATTTAATTAATTTGTAAATTATTATAAAATATTTAAATTTATTAATTTTAATGAAATATTAGTTATAAAATATATTAATGTATATTTAATGGTGTGTTGTAATGATTGTAAATACACTAATCGATATATATATTATCGGTACATAATTAAATAAGATTTAAAAACTGCATTGAATATTGTTCGCACTTGGACCATATTTGAGACTCACATTGAAAAGAAACGTTCATCTATATAAGACAAAGTTTGGGTAATCATATGATAGAAATTTGAGAGGCTTTTTAGTTACTAAAAGGGTGGTTATAGTAAGAAAGAGATTGAGGATAAAAATTTCTTTTCAATCTCTTAACTTCCCATTTGAATGCCACATATTTACATTATGTCTTCTACACTTACTCTCTCTCCCTCCCCCCTCTCTAACTACTATTTTCAATCAGTAACCATCGTTCATAAAGCACAAAATAACTATATAATACATCAAAACCTTTTAATTTAATCGTCAATGGTATAGTGATTAGAGAGCTAGCAACTACCGATTTGTGAAAGGATTTAAGGGAATCGATTCAACGTGTATATAAGGACTTTGACAAAAGGTAATTTTTCTATTTTCTTTTGTATGCTTTCTTGCTTAGTGCCCATACCCATAAATTAAAAAATGATTTTATTTATTTAAATAGGATTATTAAATGAATTAATTAGTCAAAATCCATATTTAAAAGATTAATGTTATATATCATATCTTTGATTTATTTATTTTTTAAATGTACAATACACATTCGGAGGTTAAAAAAATCTTTGAATAGATATATTTATTTAACTAAATTTATTTACGTATTATGAAATCCTTATTTGTGTGTGTATATATATAATATAAAAAATTAAAATATTACATAACATATATTAGATTGAAAGCTTCCAAAAATAATTTTGTAATATTTTTTATTTAATTTCCATGGCTTTTCATTTTAAAATGTACTAAATTCAGAACTAGAAAAGAAATATAAATATATTATATAACCAAGAGGAAATTTTTTGCTAAAGAATAATTTAGGGAAAATTAATTTAATTGTTCATATTAATGTATGTACACATAAATTATGTCTAATTATATATATTCATGTTTATTATATAGGAAAATGTAATACTAGAAATTAGATGCACATCCTTATTTTCAAAATTAATTCACTGCGCATTCTTGTGTAACTTCGTATGTAAAGCTGGTCCCTATTTCCTGTAGCAACGTGTTTTTTTGATTTATTGCGTTGCTATATATAAAAAATTCAAAAAATTGTAAATATTGCAAATATTGCAAATAGTGCAGTGTAAAATTATGTAACTACATGAAAAGTTGTAGAAATGTCTGCAAATATTGCAAATAGTTGCATCATTCGCAGCAATTAACTAGAGATTAAATATTTTTTCATTTGTATCCAATTTTAATAATTTCTTGATTATTTTTCTACAATACATGAATGTTTGAAAAAGTATAGGCTTTAAGTTTGAATTTTTCACACAAATCAGCAAAAGTTACATGAAATTCTGTACTTTTTTTTAAATTATTGCTGCGATGTCAGCAATTTTCGATAAATTGTTGAAATTTGTTGGAGCATGCATATTTTTGATTCCTTTTGTTTTCAAATCATTTTTTTGTAGTTTTCTTACATGAGTATGATGATGATTATGTTTTGAATAAAATTTGGAAGTTTGTTCAATTTTTACGTTGATTTTTTGATGATTTTCGAAAAGCAGGGACCTTATTTATAAAGTTTTAAGACAGGGAGCTTTTTTGTATTCTGAAAACCTAAATTGGACCCGAGCCAAACTGTCCCTATATAATATTATCTTACTAAATAAATTTTGGATTTCATATCATGTATTATACACATGTATATGTTTAAAATTATGTTATAAAGTATTATTTAATTGATTAAATCGTTTAGCTATAAAATATATATCTATACAAAAAGAAATAGGACCGGAGCACAGCAGAATTTATCAGTGAATTTCAGAAAAAAAATCTAATAAATCATTAATGAGTTTATGAAGTATAATATATTTGGAACATTTTTAAATATAATTTAATTATAGTCGTATATTTCATTTAGGTTAGTAAATTAGGGATTGAAATTAATTTAGTTTATTTTCAGTTTATAAGTACAAAAATGTATCATGTATGACATGGTAATCTAAGCAAGGTTTGGCATGCCTATATAGATGGTGGGATTTACATTGCACTGGACACATTAGCTCATTAAATATGTATTATGAGCTGTCCAAGTATTTTCCTATGTTTATAGTTATTATATGTTAGATATCATAGTGAAATATATAAACAACCACAGACTATGAGAAAATATTATAAATGTATGCATACACAAATTATTATAGTATTAAGTATTAGATAATTACACACACAAATTTTTTTTGCAACGCCGTCCAGTATTTATAGTGCTCCGTAAAACTTATTATTATAACAAAAAAAGTTACAAATGAGTAAAGGAGTTTGGCACATCGCCAACCTACTACTAGACGGTTTTTAAAGTGGACCATACCACTAAAACTATAGTAGCTTATAGAAAAGGAGCCAGACCCTAAGTCTGGACTGCTATTGACAGTTTTTAAAGTGGACCGACCACTATACAATACCATGTAGGGTGTGTCATTACATACCAGACATTCGCATCATAGCTCCACGTATGGAGAATCACAAATCATAATACACTGCATATCACATCATAGCTTCTTGCAGGGAGAAAACACATTGCATAAAATGTAACGATCTACAAATTTCGGTTAGTTAAGTAATTAATTTATAACTTGGAGAATTTTTCAAGCTAAAAAAAAGATAACATGGATTGGTAGCATTTGTTTTAAGAGTTATAAATGTTAGTAATAGAATTTGGTTGGAAATGCTACCAAATAACTTCTTCTCTATGGTAAGACAGGTGTCATGGACACTTATATTCATGCATGGAACCTAGCATGCATGAAAGACAAATGTCTCATGAGTGTTTCCATCCCAAGCCACCTCCACTCCTTTAAATACCACCCATTTTCCTTTTTCCATTCATTTCCTACTTCTCCACCTTTCCTACTTCTTCCTTCTTCTTTAGCCACAGCTTCCTAGCTACATACTTCTCCTTCTCTCCCTCCTTCTTCCTCCTTGGTTCGGCCCTAGGGCTCCCCTCTTCCTCCAATAGTTTCGGCCCTCTCCTTTTCTTCCCTCCACCACAAAAATCCGCCTCTTCCACCCCCTACATAACCACTCTTCCATGGCCTATGCCACCCCAAAGACCCCACCACCCTTCAGCCATTCAACAACCGACCGAAACTCCTCTTTGCCACACTTTGCGCCCTCAAACCGACCCCACACCACCACCTACTTGACCTCCATATCACCATCCCCTTGCATCACCAATCCACGACCAAACACCATTAAGTACCCCCACCTATAGCCTCCTCAGATATATATATATTATTTTATTAATATGTCGATGAGGAATTACTACCGGTTCAGAGCCAGTTCGATTAGCTAGGAAGTCCTACCGTAAAGTTAAGTGGACTGGAATACCATGGTGAGAAATTCTTCACTTATATTTGTTTAATATGGATGATATGTAAAGTGTTGTGAATTTATGGTTAATTTGTAAATAACAAAGTGTAAGTGTTAATTTCCAAACGCTTATACATATATATTGTGATATATATGTTGTGATATGGCTGAATGGATTCTATGGATGTTGTTGTAGTTTTTATTAGTGATATTATGTTATACTGCGAATGTTACACCCACCTATGTGAAATTATATGGGTATTGATTAAGTCTCATACTTATCGGACAATATAAAAGAATATTATATTCATTTAAATTTAGTGTAAAAATAAAAGTTTAATTTTTCTATCTGAAACTGCATAGAAATGAAATTAAAGTGATTATGAAAAACTTTTGTAAAGGTGGAAGTTTATTTGAATAGGGTTTTAAATAGAAAATGATATGTTCAAGTTTAAGTCGATTAAATCGATTTCGTTTTTAAAATTGAGTTTGAATTAACTATTTAAATGATGTTTTAGACTCAATCTGAATATTCCAATATGCTTATATAATATTTATTTTGGCTTTTGGAAAGTTTGGGTTTCAAAAGTTAATTTTTAAAAAATATTAATATCTTATAAATTAAATAATAATATATTATTTATTAGAAAATAAATAAATATTTGAATTTCAAGTTAAAATGTCAAAATATTGTTTGAAAAAGATTTATATACATTTTAAATGGATTTCTAATCTATTTCGAAGTAAATTAGATTAATTTTAATATGAAGTTAAAATACGGTTAGAATAGAGCTTGTTGCACTGCGGTAGTTCGCGTATTTCGACCGTTAATGTCAAAAGAGTATACAGGACACGTTTTAAATTGAATTTTCCTGAAACAAAAAATGTTTTCTTTCTAATAATAATATTTTTCAAATTAAGAAGGAATTTTCAAATTTCAGTATATAGTTTTCAAGATAAGTCCAAATCATTTTTCAGTCCTCGAACGAACTTGTATGGATGTGTGTTTAACATTATATTTTGTAATATATTGATTGATCTTTACTAAATATATTTTTATTGGTGGCAGAGATATTATTCTCTTAGCTTAACACCTATTTTTGAGACGTGCGAGCTCAAAGGTGATATGGTTAGTAATTATCAGTTGTACATTATGAAATGACAATGTGGCATGCCAAGTGATTGAGCTATAGATGATCAAAGCATGGGGGTAAAGCGCAGTATTGTGTAACGAGACTTCGTCAAGCCTTACACCTTGGGAAATGGCCAAAACAGGACTAAATATAGCAAGGTTTAGTTGTTCACACCCATTAGGGTATCTTCAGTTCCTTCTAGATAAAAAGTAGTACCATAGTATGGATCCCAGGTATTTTACTTATGTGGAAATCCCTACTTTATGCTGATTTTCGAGCGCTCTTGTAATGGTCAGTTACGACTGGGAAATGACATACTTGTGAATACTCTAAGTTATCTAGTTACATTGATAACCCATCCTTGTGCAGCATGAGGACGACTAGTTGATCCTCGGACATCCCTCTGGAGGTGTTCTAATTCGGTTCGTTTTAAGGAAGAAACTTTGTCTGGTCTTTGATGGAAATCCATTATCCACTATGAAACTATATGGTTTTAATTGTATAACCTATGTCCACATAATATGACGGGGTATGCATGCTAGCTAAGATTGATACGTTTACTTGCAAAAATGATTTTTCGCACTATGCACTAATAATCATACCATCTGGTTTTCGTGTATCAAGCATTTTTTGGTTATGATAAGGAGAAACCTCGCCCATGTTTGCGATTCATTGTGTGTGTGCTATGAGACATTATGATAGCTTCATTTATTATTATTTTGCACAAAAAAATATTTTGAGTTTCTCACACTAGTTCCATGATTGACCCGGAGTTTATTGTTTCCTTTCCTAAACTCCGGGTGCCCTTTTTTTCACACGGGCAGCATAGTAGTCGGGTTTTTTGGTAGAGTTCTTAGAGCTAAAGGAGGAGTATTTTGGTTTGGAATGTATTTTTGGAGTGAAGATGGAGCATCTTGGATTCATCCATTGAGCCTCAATTATTTTTTCCCTGTTGTTTCTTTCATAAGCTAGTAGTTTGATTATTTGGATATATATCAAACTCTGATCTAATTGTGATTACTTATATAACCTCTATGTACACTCAAGTTGTCTCAATATTTTTTTCAATTTATGATTGTTTCTAATGTGTTATTACCCCATACGGTTAGGAATCCGACATTTGAATCTCCGATATTTAAATATTAGGAGGTATGAAGTATCGATTTTCAAAGGTTGAAATTCTAGGTCGTTATAATTTGGTATCGGAGTTGAAGGTTAAGTTTAAATTTTAGCTTTAGGGTATATCTCATTAGAGACAGAGTTAGTAATGCCCTGGAATGAGTATATTCTGAGAGAGCACAAATTCTATAAATTTTCTATTCCTATCTATTCAAATTGTTTAATAGTTTCCCTAAAATGTCTCATCCGTATGCCCTAAAAAATCATTTTCTTACTATATAAAGATAGTGGGAAATGAGCGGAAAAAGAGGAGGGAAAAGGGAAGTGCCATAACAAATGGTCACAACCCAATAGTAGTCGATGAAGTTGTTATTCAAGCTCAGTCCCAATCCAACCTTCCAGTTCTATACAAGAATTTCACTAGATTGGGTGGAAAGCAGTTCAAGGGCACTGATGATGTCACCCAAGCTCAAGCTTGGATTCGCTCGTGCAAAAGAATATTAAAAGGATTAAACCTGGATAATACTAAGAAAAGGTTGTTGTCTTCTTGGAAATTACAAGGTGCTTTAGCATGGTAGGAAACTATTACCCACGAAGCGCCAGAAGAGGATTTTTCATGGGAACGTTTCATGAAATTCTGAAGAATGATATATACCATCGGCATGGATGTCTCGGATGTACCAAAGATTTGTGTATTTGGAACAGGAAGATACGTCTTTTTAAGAATATTTAAACAAGTTCAGTGAATTATCTCATTTTGGACCGAAATTAATCAACACGCCATTGAAGAAAACGAGAGATTCATTAGAGGAATGAAGAAGGAATACCACGGAAGGATGACAGCACATGTAAAACAATCATTTGTTGAGTTAGTAAATATGGAATATCGTTATGTAATGTTACATAAGCAGAGTTCACAAGAGGATAAAGACAGCAATGGTAATAACAAGAAGAGCAAGTCGGGAGGAAAGAAGCTAGGGATAAAGAAATCAAAGAAAGTGACTCAGCAAAATCGCTTGATGAAAGTTACTTGTTATAAATATCAGGAAAAGGGTTGTTTAGGAATTAACTGCAAGAAGCCAAAGGAGATGAAAGAGCAAGGTCAGGAGATCTGGAAGTATTGCAATTGTCATGAGTTCGAGCACCTAAGTAAAGATTGTCCTCTACCAAAGGAAATGGATATGACACAAGTCTATGATATAGAAGATGGTCCTCCATACTCGCAGGATGTAAAAGTGAAAGGAGTATTAGAAGGAAACATTTTCATTTGTGATAAACTAGTTAGAGCGTTATTCGATACCGGTGCTTCTCATAGTTTTATTTTAAAGGAAACCGCAGAAGAATTAAAACTTGATCCCGAATTCATTGACCAACAAATTTGCGTGAAGAACCTAGTAGGGAGTCATACAAATCTCTGTCTATATTGTAGAAAGAATCCTATTTCTCATTCTCTTCATACATTCCCTTTTAACCATATTGTTCTGGATTGCACCAAATTCGAAATTTTACTTGTAATGGAATGGTTAAATAAGTATGAATCTATTTTGGATTATGAAAAAAGAACGGTATTCGTAAAAATGAAGATAGGGGATTTCATTGGAATATCTTTTGAAGATCCAAGTCCAAAGAGGGACTGTTTGATGTATACCTTAGGATATCCCAATCCTAACTTGGAAGCCATACCCGTTGTAAAAGAATTTGTAGATGTATTCATTGAAGGTAATTGCATACCACTACATAGGGAAATTGAATTAATAATTGAGCTAGTTTCGAATCTAAGACCAGTTGTTCATGCAATTCGGAAGATGGCACCAAGGGAAAGGGAGGAGTTAAATAAACAAACCCAAGACTTGCTAAAGAAAGGATTAATACTACCAAGTCTTTCAAGCTGAGGATCGACGGTATTATTCATGGAAACATCGGATAGGACTTTAAGGCTATGTGTTGATTATAGAGCTTTGACTAAACAAACCCTTAAAAAAGGTATCCTCTATACCGAATAGACGAACTTTTTGATCAATTGCATGGTGTTCGATTCTTCTTCAAGATGGACTTAGCTACAGGATTCTATCAACTAAGGATCGCCGAGGATTGTATTCGTTAAACCGCTTTTGGAGGTCCTGATATTTTATATCAATGGTTAGTTATGATCTTCGAACTAACCAATGCCCCTGCTTACTTTATAGACCTGATTACCAGGGTATTCAGGGAAGTACAGAATAAATTCGTTTTTGTTTTCATTAACAGTATCCTTGTCTATTCCAAAACTAAGGAAAAACACGCTGAGCATTTGAGAGTCGTTCTGGTAATATTAAGAAGTAATTTGCTGTAGGGAAAATTCTCCAAATTTCATTATTGAGAGAGGAAGGTAAGATTATTTGGGTACATCATATCAGAAAAAGGAATCTCAGTGGATCCACGAAAGGTCTCTTCCATTCTAGATTGGAAAGAACCCATGACTCCAAAAGAAGTCTGAAGCTTCGTTAGTTTGGCTGGATATTATTGGAAATTCATACGAGATTTTTCTAAAATAGCTTATCCCTTGATGAAGCTAACAATGAGAAAATGCAAAGTTAATTTGGTCCCCAAAATGTGAAGAAGCGTTTCAAGAACTAAAGAAAAGATTAACCATAGCTCCAGTTTTAGCTATTATCAATGGTAATAAAGGGCTTTCTATTTACACGAATGCATGTAAGGAAGGAGTCGATGTCGTCTTAATGCAAAAAGGAATGATGATTGCCTATGCTGATAGACATTAAAGCCGCATGACAAAAATTATCCAATCCATGACTTAGAACTACTTGATTTTATATTCACTTTAAAAATCTGGAGGCAATATTTGTTGGGAAAATTTAGAGTTATTCACCGACTAGAAATGTCTTAAATATTTGTTTATCCAAAAGGATTTAATTTTGAGATAGCAACTCTGGTTGGAATTTATAGCGTCCTAGGAATTAGATATTCAGTATACTCTTGGAAAAGCTAACGTAGTAGCTAACGCCATAAGCAAGAAGCATATTGTTATTTCTTATCTTGTTACTCCAACCCTTATCGGGAAGATCGCTAGTAAACAGAAGGAATATGAGTCTATTTGGAGAATCTATAACAATATATGATGAGGTGACAATTCAAGTTTTAAGATTGATAATAAAGGTATTTTACAACTAAGGGGAGAATTTGTGTTCCAGAGATTAAAGAAATCAAACGTGAAGTGTTGGATGAGTGCCACAAATCTAAATTTAGCATCCATCAAAGAGTTAACAAAATGTATTGTGATATCAAATGTACTTTTGGTGGCAGACGATGAAAAGGGATGTATCCACATATGTTAGCCGATGTGCAACATGTCAACAAATCCAGAGTGGTCAACAAAAGACCGCAGGATTACTCCAGCCTTTAGAAGTTCCAAAATGGAAATGGGATCAAGTCTCTATGGATTTTATCGATGGATTACCTCGAACCTGAAAAAAGAATGAAGGAATTTGGGTTATTGTAGATCAATTAACCAAAAGCGCTCATTTCATTCCAGTGAAGCCTATCAAAACTATTGCGAGGCTTGCAGAGCTATATGTGAAGGAGATTGTTTGTATTCATGGAATACCGAGTTGTATAGTAAGTGATAAGGATCCAGTCTTTACTATTCATTTTTGTGAATTATTTCAAGCCGCATTAGGAGCAAAACTGAATTTCAGCACTGCCTACCATCCACAAACAGATGAACAAACAGAAAGGGTCAACCGGATCTTATGGGATCTATTGCGAACATGTGCCCCTGACTTTGGAGGTTCGTGGAAAAGTCACTTACCTTTAGTCGAATTCTCTTATAATAATAGTTATCAAGCTAGTATCAAGATGACACTTTTCGAAGCATCGTATGGTCGTCCATGCAAATCATTGGCTTATTGGATTAAATCAGGAAATAGACTTGTCCTTGGTCCAGATATGATAAGCGAAGCTACAGATAAAGTTGACTTGATTAAGAAGTAATTGAAAACAGCGCAAAGTCGACAAAAGAGTTATGCAGATCATAGAAGAAGAGACTTAGAATTCACCATTGTAGAATCGGTGTTCTTGAAGGTATCTCCAATAAGAGGAGTTATCAGGTTAGGGAAAATGGGGAAGTTAGCACGACGATACATTGGACCTTTTCCCATCTTGGAAAGAGTTGGACCACTAGCCCATCAGGTACAGTTACCAGAATGGATGTCAGGCGTGCACGATGTTTTTTACATATCGAATCAATGGAAATATGTGCATGATCCAGATCATATTATCGAGGAAGTTGCTCAGCAAGATATTGATATTACACCAAATTTAGCAGTTAGGAGATAGCCTACCAAATTATCAATCAAAATGAAAAGAAATCGAGGAACAAAATAGTTAAACTAGTCAAGGTGCAGTGGAGCGGAGATCCTAAAGACAACACTTAGGAAACAGAGGAGAGTATGCAGAAATTTTATCCTAAATGTAGAGT
Organism: Allium sativum; assembly: GCA_030737875.1. Lineage (NCBI taxonomy): Eukaryota > Viridiplantae > Streptophyta > Magnoliopsida > Asparagales > Amaryllidaceae > Allium > Allium sativum. The sequence continues at coordinate 35,837 of JASFAX010002533.1, forward strand.
TAATATTCAAGCCTAGCTTAACTCCTTGGTAAATTCACTTCTTTACTATTTTTCATCTATTCCCTTCTTATACAATTTCGAGGATGAAATTTTTGTTAAGGGGGAGAATGTAACGATCTAGAAATTTTGGTTAGTTAAGTAATTAACTTATATAGGGAAATATAAGATAACACGGATTGGTAGCATTTGCTTTAAGAGTTATATATGTTATTCATAACATTTGGTAGGAAATGCTACCAAGTTCCTTCTTCTCCATGGTAAGACAAGTGTCATGGACACTTGTATTTATGAATGGAACCTATCATGCATGAGAGACAAGTGTCTCATGAGGTGTCTCTATCCTAAGCGTACTCCACCCACTTTAAATACCACCCATTTCCCCCTTCTCCATTCATTTCGTACTTATACTCCTTACCTCCTTCTTCCTTCTTTTTTAGCCATTGCTTCCTAGCTACCGTCCTTCTCTCCCTCCTTGGTTCGGCCCTAGGCCTCCCCTCTTCCGCAACTAGTTTTGGCCCTCTCTTCCCCTTTCCTCCACCACCAAAATTCGCCCTTTCCACCCCTATAGCACCACCCTTCCACGGCCTAAGCCGCCAAAAAGACCCCACGACCCTTCGGCCATCCACCCACCCACCCAATACTCCTCTCAGCCACCCCCTACCCCCTCAAATCGGCCCTACACCACCACCTATTCGGCCTCCATATCACCACCCCCTTGAGCCACCAACCCACGACCAAATACCACCAAGCACCCCAACCCATAGCCTCCTCATATATATTTAAAACAATATTTTATAAAGAAGTTTGTGAGGAAATACTGCCAGTTCAGAGCCAGATCGGTTAGTTAGGCAGTCCTATCGTACAGTTAGGTGGAGTGGAACCCTAAAGTGAGAAACTCTTCATTTATATTTGTTTAATATGGATGATATGTATTGCTGTGAATTTATGGTTAATTGGTTATTCACAAAGTTGGAATATTATATCCTAAACCGAGTAGAAATGAAATCAAAGGGATTACGATATTTTTTTGCAAAGGTGGAAGTTTATTTGAACAGTGTTTTAATATAAAATGGTTTGTTCACGTTTAAATCGATTTCGTTTTTAAAATTGAGTTTGGGTTAACCATATAGATGATATTTTAAAGTCAAACTGAATATTCCATTATGCTTATATAATATTTAATTGGGGCTTTTAAAAGCTTGGGTTTCAAAAAGTAATTTTTTTGATAAAATATTAATATTTATTAATTAAATAATAATAAAATATTTGAATTAAATTTAAATATCAAAATATTGTTTGAAAAAGGTTTATATACATTTTAATTGGATTTCTAACCTATTTTGAAGTAAATCGAATTAATTTTAATATAAAGTTAAAATACAGTTAGAATAGAGATTTTCGTGCTGTGGTAGTTCGCGAATTTCGGCAGTTAACTTCAAAGGATATACAGTACACTGTTTAAGTTGGATTTTCCTAAAACGAAAAACATTTGCTTTCTAATAATAATTATTTTCAAATGAAGAATGAATTTTCAAATTTCAATATATAGTTTTCAAGATATATCTAAATCAGTTTTCCATAAAAATCGCAATAGAGCAGTTTAATGACCCAATTTGGAAATCAATTAAAATTGTGATTTAAAAACTATTAAAAATATGAAAAAATAATGATAAATCACATAAAACGTTTCTAACGTGGTTTGGATTAAAATTATGAAGTTTTGAAGTTATTTTCTTCAAACTAGTTAAATAAGCCAAATGGCAATGCTTTTAGCGTCGCTTTTGTATCGCTTTTTATTTAATAATGATATCTGAAAGGTTTAAACAAAATAATCTCTATCCAAACCTTGGTAAATATTTTTAAATGGATAACTAAGTGGTTTTGCAAGATAAATGGGAACTTTTAGATCTAAGTTAAGTTGAGACTTGATTGAAATATGATATATCCATATCGTTTTAAAATGACGCTTATTATTCGGAAAGTCCGGGACTGGAACTTATATACAAAAAAATATTCTAAATAATAATATGATTTAATGGAGTAAATAAGGATATTAAAGAAAATGGTGGCCAAAGATCGGGAACCTTCACATCAGAAGGATTGCTCGCGGATTGCCTCAAGTGGATAGCTTCCGTCTTGAGACTATTTATATTATAGTAGTGGTCCAAATGTATTTGGAAAATTTCTGGATTTTCAAGGGCTTCTCTTCTTCATTGGACAAGGAATAAAGTGCCTTCGGGTTCGTTCTGTCCTAGAATGAACTCGTACATATGTGTATTAGACATTGTATTTTGTAATATATTGATTGATCTTTGCTAAATATATTTCTATTGGTGGCTGATAAACTGTTCTCTTAGCTTAACACCCTTCTTTGAGATGTACGAGCTCAAAGGTGATATGGTTAATAATTATTAGTTATAGGTTATGAAATGAAAATGTGGCATGCTACGTGATTAAGCTGTAGATGATCAAAGCATGGCTTTAGGGTAAAGAGTAGCTTTGTGTAATGAGATTTCGTCAAACCTCACACCCTGGGAAATGGCCAAAACAAGGTTAAATGTAGTAAGGTTTAGTGGGTCACGTCCATTAGGGAATTTTCATTTCCTTCTAAATAAAAATTAGTATCGTAATATGGAGCCCAGGTATTTTAATTACGTGGAAAACTCTACTTTATGTTGATGTTGGAGCACGCTTGAATGGTTGGTTATGACCGGGAAATGACATAACTGTGAGTACTCTAAGTTATCTAGATATAGGGATAACCCAACCTTTTGTAGCATGAGGACCATTAGTTGATCCTCGAACATCCCTCTGGAAGTGTTTTAATTCGGTTCGTTTTAGGGAAGATCCTTTGCCTGGTCTTTGTTGGAAATCCATTCTCCACTAGAACCTACATGGTTTTAGTTGTATAACCTGTGTCGGCATGATAGGATAGGGTATCTATGCTGGCTAAGATTGATAAATTTACTTGCAAAAGTGATTTTTCGCACTATCGACTAATAATAAGATCAAATAGTTTTCAAGCATTTTTTGGTTACTATAAGGAGAAACCTCACCTTTTTTTTGGATTCATTGTGTGTATTCTGCGAGACCTTATGATAGCTTCATTTTCCAAAAGCATATACATTTTTCCTGCATAGACAAATAGTTTGAGTTTCTCTCACCAGTCCCATGCCTGACCTGGAGTTTATTGTTTCCTTTCCTAAACTCTAGGTGCCTCTAATTTTTCATATGGGCAGCATAGTAGTCAGATTTTCCCGTTGAAGTTCTTGGAGCTACAGTAACTGCATTTTGGTTTGGAACATCTTTTTAGAGTGAAGATGGAGCAACATCTTTTTAGAGTGAAGATGGAGCATCTTGGATTCACTCATTGCGGCTTAGTTATTTCTTCCACTATTTATTTTATATCCTAGTAGTTTGTTTATCTGGATATGTATCAAACTCAGATCTAATTGTGATTTTTTACGTAACCTCTATGTAACCTCATGTTGTATCAATAAAAAGTTTTTCTATTCCATCATGATTGTTTCTAATGTGTTACTACCCTAGACGATTAGGAATCCGACATTTGAATCTCCATCTTTGAAAACTAGGAGGTATTAAGTGTCGAGTTTCGAAGGTAGAAATCTAGTCATTACATAAAACAATAGTCACCCAACCCTATCTGATCCCAAGAACTTGCATACATATATGACATATCCAAAGGAACTAAAAAGCCAACACAAGAGAAATTGACATTCCATTCATAAAGGCTGTAACACCCCACTCCTACTAAGGTCACTCACAAAGGGAATGCCTTAGCTTCGGTGGAGTATTTAAGTGAATATAGAACTGAAAAATTACAACAAGACAGATATAAGTAATACTTGAAATTTAAAACATCATTTCAATGCAGCAGAAGGTAAACATGTTTGGTTACATCTCAAAAACCAACAAGAGTCAAGTACAAAATATCCATCTCGTTAAAACATAAGTACATAATCCCACTACATACTAATAGCCATAATAGAAAAGATAACCGAGCTTTTCTTCAAGAGTCCAAGCTCCAAAAGATAGATAAAGCAATCTGATCAAAGCCCACTAGTGCTAGGCCCACTCTGAGAACCTGAGGGTTGGGGAAAAAGATAAAAACAACGAGGTCAGACATAAGTCTGAGTGAGCCCTATAACCTTAACAATACAATCATTAAAGTAATTAGGGTATGATATAAACCTGGTACGGTACGACTGGGGATAAATGACTACACTAAGTAGCCAACTAGACTTAGGATAAACTAAGATAACGGTAAAGACACGCCTATCCACCCAAGGATAAATACTATTCTGCACCACACCAGATCTACTCACCCAAGGATAACTCCTACACTGCACCAGACCAGTTCCACCTACCCAAGTGTAATTCCTACTTAAAGGTTGATCCCCACTAAGTGTACTTAGAAATTTTTAATAGTAGTTTCGTATACCCCTAGCTGACTACATAGGTGTCGTCTGCCCCTATCTCCACTAGGTGTACCTGCTACTCCCCAAGCGATCGGCTCCCTACCGTAGATACCCGTGCTGGCCCCACAGTGGGGTGTTTCACTCCCCAAAGTGGCAACCCGAAAATGGTGCACGGCTTATATCTACACGATGCAACAACGTCTTACCTACCAGCCCGGGTCCACACACGCATATGAAACCCGTTAGACTCGCGTTGCCACCGCTACCCCGTTTTGGCCTCTTATAGTCAAGCCCAGTACGCGTGTCCCGTCCTCGACATGGGTCGAGCCCAATAAGATACATATGGGTTACTGGTTGAAATGGGCCCCCACAAGCTACTACTTAAGCTTGTCATTTAATCATATTTCAATTGCCACTTAAGGCCCCCCACAAGCTACTACTTAAGCTTGTCATTTAATCATATTTCAATTGCCACTTAAGGCCCCCACAAGCTACTACTTAAGCTTGTCATTTAATCATATTTCAATTGCCACTTAAGGCACCCACTAGATTCCTACATGCCACCCAAGGCACCCACTTAACCCTTTAATCATGTTTAGTTACATGTTCCCCTTTGGTTAAGTATTCTTGTCATATTCTCAATTGCCACCCAAGGCAACCCACTAGATTTTTTCCACATGCCACCCAAGGCACCCACTTAACCCTTTAATCATGTTTAATTACATGTCCCACTTTGGTTAAGTATTCAAATCTTATCTTCTATTGCCACCCAAGGCAACCACTAGATTTTCCCATGCCACCCAAGGCACTTACTTAACCCTTTAATCATGTTTAATTACATGTTCCACTTCGGTTAAGTATTCTAATCGTATTTTCTATTGCCACCCAAGGCAACTACTAGATTTGTCACATGCCACCCAAGGCACTACTTGATTTCCACATGCCACCCAAGGCACCCACTTAACCCCTCATGCCCACTACATGCTTATCTGGTTAAGTGTTTCTTAATTGATTAAGAACGTGACCGTTGTAAAGACCTCTCACATTAGACTATCTTTTATGGCAGCTGGATTTGCCGGTTGGGTCCGGGCAGCCTTACGCCATAACCGAGTCTAACCTCGTGTCTATACACTTGTCACGTATTTGGTTTGTGCTTAAGACCTCTCACATTGGGCCAATCATTTGTAGCCGTTGGATTTGCCGATCGGTTCCGGGCAGTCTTACGCTACAAAAGGGTCCAACCTCGTGTCTTAGTCGATTAATTACACCTAATTAATCACCCCCGAATTAATTTTCCCTAATTAATTCCAATTTTAACGATGTACATAATTGACTCAATTATGTCCATCACTTTATGGTATGCATAATCATACCAACTTCACACCATTTCATTAACATGTTTATTAACCCCATCGTTCCCCACGTAATTCGCTAACATGACATAAAAGGGAAGATTCATCATAAATGTAATGGGTTCAACTTGCATAACATTAGCATCAACATGGGTTTAAAGGTGTCAACATGCATATAGCATCAAACCCAACTAGCATAGATAATCAACCCAAACTTGCATGAATCACATATGTCATAAGGAGGGTAACTTGCATAAGTTTCTTATGTCATACAAAGGGGTAAACTTGCATATGTATGTATGATATGTAAAGGGGTTAACTTGCATATGTATGCATATCATACTAAGGTGTAAACTTGCACATGTCTCTTGCATATAATCAAACATCATACTTGCATAACATGTCATATGTGAACTTGCATATTATCATACACCAAACTTGCATACATATCGTACATGAACTTGCATATCATCATACACCCAACTTGCATAATCATGGTGTCATTGTGGATCAATGTTTATCATAGCAACTAGCATCATGAAGACTTGCATAACTTGCATAACATCATGATCATATAGCATATAGCTTGCATAACTTGCATAACATCATGAACATGTAACTTGTGACTTGCATAACTTGCATAACATCATGAACATGTAACATATGGCTTGCATAACTTGCATAGCATCTCAAACATGTAGCATATTACTTGCATAACTTGCATAATATCACAAACATATAGCATATAACTTGCATGACATACATAACATCGTTAACACATAGCACATAACTTGCATAACATGCATAACATCATTAACACATAGCATACAACTTGCATAAATTGCATTGATCCACATTCATAGCCATAACCTCATTATATCCTATCATAATCATTTCAATAATTGGTCATTAAGGCTATAGAAAACTCACAACTTGTTGATTAGCCTTCTTATGAATATATTAAAAGATTGAGACGAAGCCACTAAGGTATCAACTCAAAAACTCCAAATAAGAATGCTCCAAATGAAAACCCTTGAGCCAAATCAATAATAAAGATCCTAGCTTTGATGAAGAAAAGCCTTGAATCAAACTTAGAAACACTTATGCAAGCTTAGTAAATCTTATACTTCTTTAGAAACTCTCTCATATGATTAGAGATGGAGATTATGACAAGAGGATGAGGGTGGAGGCCATGAGAGAACATTTTGGCATAGTTTAGCTGTAGGATTGAATAATGAGCATTTAGGTTTAGGTTAGGGGTCTTTTTTATAGAAGACTAGGATAGTTTTAGCCATAGGATTAACCGTAGTTTAGATCCTAGCCATCAAAGCATGTCTTGGGGAAGAAGTCAAGTGTAGGAACCATCTAGGGCCTTTAGATTAAAGCTGAACCACGAGAACCATTCAAATGAAAAATCTGCATTTGAGCGAATCGACCCACGGGTTGACAGCCAAACACCCTGGATTAACCCCTAGTCGACCCAGCGGGCTCGGGTCGACGTAAAAAATAGGCGGTTATTCCCCTCTCCCAATTCGCTGTTTTGAACATTTTTGCATATTTATTTATTTAATTTTCAATTATATATATATATCAATATATATATTTCTCTGTGCAACCCATTTCACTTAATTAAGTATACTTTAATTTGTGAATTTTTATGTTCAAATTACGGGGTGTTACATTCTCCCCTCCTTAAAGGATTTCGTCCCCGAAATCTCTAAGTCAAGAAGAACGTATCCTACCAACCAAACAACCATCTACTAAACCATCAAACACTGGCATCCATTGTCCTTAAAATTTCTAATGACATATGAACATATGCAAAAAGTGTGTGTATATGTTCCCTGTCTAATGCAAAATTAGGCGGTCCACTTATTTAGTTGACCTCCTTAATGCAAACCATGATAGTGCCATGCATCCAATATGTATGCGAAAGATCCCTATCGACACATACTATCTCTACATGTGTGCACAACCATACACCAAAATGCATCATCCATATGATAACGCAACCATTATACATCCATTAATATAGCTACCTACACACAATTTTATGCAATATGAAGTGATTGAGCCGATCTAGTGCCTAGAGTGTGTGTATATGCATCCACGAGCAACCACTAGCAACCACTTGCATCCACACGCATCCACCAAACATAACATGTCTCAAACACATGTTTCAACCATAGGTTTTATCCTATCTAAAGGTCAAAGGTACTAATGAGAGGACATACTAAAGATAAGATAAGTACTAGACAAACGATAAAGGAGAAGTTAAAAGACATACCCTCAAAAGAAATGGGTACAATGAACGCATCTTCACTTCTGTCTCCCAAGTAGCCTTACTCTCACCTTCTCCTTTTTTCACTTTGACTAGTCGAACCTCTCTGTTTCTCAACCTCCTAATCTCTGACCCAAGGATGCGGGTAGGAGCTCGTTGAACAGTCGCATCACGCTCTACCTCCACTTCTTTAAGCAAGCTCGGCTCTACCGCCTCTGCGGTCTCATGTAGGCACTTCCTCAAATGTTACACATGGAATACGTCCTGTTCCCTATGCAACCGAACTATCTCTCGAATATAAACTGAAGTTAGACATGGAACAGTCCTCTTGCTCTTCACGGGTATGAAATGGGCACTCTTAGTAAGTCTATCTACCACAACCCAAATTCCCGTATTACCCTTCCTCGATCTTGGTAACCCATCAATCAAATCCATCGAGACACTATCCCACTTCCATTGCGGAACTTCCAATGAGTGAAGCAACCCTCCCGGTTACTTTTGCTTCGCTTCCACCTGTTGGCACACCAAGCATCTAGCGATATACTCGGCCACATCTTTCTTCATACCGGCCCAAAAGAAAACTCGCTTCATGTCTTGGTACATCTTGTCCCCACCGGGATGAATAGTCATCCTAAAACGATGCGCCTTATCAAGAATAGCCTTCCTCAAACCCTCGTCTTGCGGTACGCAAAGTCTACTGTCTCTACGCAAGCACCCCTTATCGTCTAGGGTGTACCTACTCAAATGGCTGGACGACTCCCCCCTTATGAGCCTCTATACCAACTCAACCAACTGTGGGTCGTCCCTCTGTGCCTCGCCAATCCGTCTCAAAAGGGTAGGTCTGACCTCCAAGGATGCTAGCAAATCGGGTATAAAGTCAACGGAAGTTCTGAAATCAAACATCGAGATAAATTCCAAGCTTCGTCGTTCCACGAACAATGGACTCAAGGACAACCTTTTTCCGCTCAAGGCGTCCCCCACCACGCTATCTCGAAATCATAGGATGCTAAGAACTCCATCCACCTTTGCTGTCTCAAGACTATGCGCTCGAAGAGTCTCCAACACTTCCCTAAGATGTAGGGCATGCTGTTCTCCACTTCTGGAGAAAACCAGGATATTCTCTCATACAAAATCGTCACAACTATCCATCTCTCACGCAGACCATCCTAGTCGAACTCGACATCCCCCAAGTGCAAGCCCCAAAGGCCTAAACCAATATCAGACAAACACCCAAGGGACACCTCCTTCGAATTCAGACGACCTACTTGAGATGATACTAGTAAAAACGGCTAAATAATTAAGCCCTTGTCCAACTCTGGATGTCCTTGCCAGTCTCACTCCAGAACCACCGTTGATCAAATAACTGGCTTTGCTTAACCGATTAAGCACACATGAAAACTTATTTCGCTCTTCTTCACTCTTAGAAAATACTAAGATGTCATCCACAAAGACCACTACGAAGTTGTTTAGGTACTCCCTGAACACCCTACTCATCAAATCAACAAAATATGCGGGGGCGTTCGTCAAACCAAATGGCATCACCAGCCACTCATAGAAACCATCCGGAGTCCTAAAGGCAGTCTTCTCTATACTATCCTCAGTCACTCCCAACTGATGAAACTCCGTGGCCAAGTCCCACTGCGAAACACTGAGGCGCCAACCAACCGATCAAAAAGATCA
>JASFAX010002534.1:0-45588 GCA_030737875.1 Allium sativum
TGCCAATTCTGCTCATAAATCTCATATCCATATATAATATAAACTGGTACCTTTTTGTCGGGAATATCAACTCTATCACTTCCATATGCTATCAACTCAGCATATACCAGTGTTATTTCTATCAAATTCCAATCAGTTCATATCCTCAAAACCAAATCGAATTTCATTCGAACTCGAATATCAAATTTCTAATTCTTGACTCATCAACCCAATTCCATGACAGATTATTCTCTAATCCAATTCAATTCTATTTAACTCAGTTCAAGTTAATATTTCAATTTATTTCTACTATCTTATTCTATTTAACTTCATAAGTTAAAATTAAATTCCGAAACTTAATTTCCTGGGTCTATTTCAAATCAATTTGAAAATTACAATGCCAATTCAAAACCTTTGAATTTCTAAACAACTCGTTTTCTCAAAACAATTCAAAAACAAAACCTTTGGTAGTAGTCCGTCACTTAGAACTCGAAAATGAACACTGATGATGTCGCGATTCATCATCAGAATCTATTTTCCAGCTATCAAAGTGAGTTCAATACTATATCACTTTCAGTTTGAAAAATATTTTCAACATCTCCCAGGAACTTAAAATTTCCTTATTTTAATTCCAAATCTGATTTAAATTTAGATTTTTCTTCATTTTATTTCATATACTTTACTTATATGAATTCTGATTAGTCATTTATAACCATTTCACTTTTATAACCTTACTCGATTATATTACCAATCAACACAACCAATATACTATATTAAATATATTCAGGTAAAATTATTCCATTTACCCTCTTTCAAAACATACCATGACGGTTCATCGTGTTCAAGTGTTTATAAAACTCCTACCGATACAGTGGATCAAACCGATCGACCAGAATTCACAAACAACTCGACCAATAAAACTCCACAATATAAAATCATTTTATATTAACTAACAAATACGTTCACTCGTATATATACACTCAAACTCAGTCTAGGATATTACTAATCCCATCTCTACTGAATCACGCCACAGAGCCAAGGTAATTCTTAACTTAAGCTCTGATACCAACCGTAGTAACCCGAAATTCCGGGGGAATTTGAGCTGACTAAATAACACAAGTCCAACCCCAAATTACACTGGAAATTCAAGAAACTAATAGAAAGAAGACAGAGGGTGAGAATAGATAAGATAGAAACTTAGAATAGAAGAAGAAGAAGAAGAACACAACATCAGAGTAACACGAATCTCACAGCGGAACGAATAACATATAATAGATAACATAACTTTGAAATATAACAGTTATGTATACAATAGCACTTATCAGAGTACAGCACTTACAACACAGCGGAAATAACTATAGCTATATGATCCAGAAGCCTCCTGCTCCAGCTCTTCAAGAGTATCTGTAAAATCCCGACTACTTGACTGCCCGTACAAATTTAGGCACCTAAGAGTTTAGGGAAAACAACAAAGTAAACTCCGGGTCAGTCATGTGACTGGTGTGAATAAACTCAAATCATTTAAACAGGTATATGATATCTCATAAGACCACGCCGTGAATACGGAACGGGTTTTTCCCTTATGAGAATCCAGTTAACTTTTCAAAGCAATATCATTCTGATATTATAATAATGTCTAAGTACAAATAAATATCAATCTAGCAGAAACGCTTGCATCTCACGTTACTACATATATAGTATACAATCAAAATCGCAAGCACGTATTGGATGATTGGATTTCCAACTATGACAAGGTATGGAACCACCTTCCGGTCAATGTACTCTAGGAACGATACACTGGAGTTCAACAAGAACATCTTGCAACTCAGCCACACAAGACCGACCACTCATTTCGCTTGAGTGTATCGAATGTACATCACCAACGGTTGGGATTAGCAACCGTTCCCGTATATATATGGGACAGCATTGATAGATTTAAGAAACAAATGAATATTCAGTAGATAGGTGATTATACACCCTACTTCGGTGCGACCGACTTAGCCATGCTGCCTGCCCGATTTCTGTCATTTACCGGATGTGAGGCTAGAAGCTACGCTTTACCATCACAATAGATTCACTTCGAATGCCACATTGTCAGATCCATTGAAAATCACTAATTGACGTCTACAACAATACATTACGTGTCAGCTAAAAGAAGTTTCCTTCTCCGCTTCCACTCTTGATACGGTTGAAGAAATAAATGTACGTGACCTTTCTGGAAATACTCTGTCAGACATCCATCTTCATTTACTTAAAATGTCACAACGTCATACCCGCCAAATCACAAATTGACTTATCCAAAAATAACACGGGTATACAGCTAAGAGAAACGAATTCCTCCGCCACCAAACGTGAATACGTTTGAACAGATCAACTTACGCGATCCATTGGATATACTCTGTCAGACCTTCGTCCATACAAGTTGCCCTGGGACTGGACAAACCGAAGGCACTATTCTGTAAACAGGATAGCCCTTGCATTTTACTCCGTCTTCAATTATCTTTGGCATATATGATTCGCGACGCTTATGCCAATACAGAGTGGTTCTTTGGATAATAATCCAACCGGTCTCTCCATATTAACAACGTTAAAATGGTCAAAACTTCGATAGTCTGTGATTTAACCATCAAAGAAAAACAAGTGTGCGAACAACGATATTATTCCCAGATGGAAATTATATCGAACACACATCATTTAACATGAATCTCTTTAGTTCATTTATTTACTTATCTCCTGTTTCCCTATATTCTAAATTCTTATTTTCTTTTATCAGAAAACATTTCTGATTCTCGTTTGGAAAACATTTCCAAAACTCCTTTACGATCAAACCTTACCATTTCTTAGTTAAGAAGGAAGTCACTCAAGTTGGGGTATAATTACCTCTCAGACCTTAACTGAACAACGTTATAACTTCGAAATGGTCAAAGTTTATCTTTTAATCTTTAACAACTTCTTTACGCCTTTCTCGGATTCAATTTTACTAGTCCACTTCTATATTTAAAACATTGGTTATAACGATAACGTTATAATCCCTACTTTCGAATTATCTAACTTTAATTATAACTTCTATTCCTATTAGTGAATAATTAACCTAACACTTATTTATTTATAAATAAATAAATCTCTATTTAGACACTGGAAAGTATAAGTACTTTCCCGAATTCGATATAATCGAATTTGCCGATTAACTCTCTTCGAGAAATCTCTATCTGATTAACTCTTCTTCGAATAACCTATATTTGATTAACTTCTTCCTTTTCAAATATCTCATATTTGAAAATCTTACTTTCGAATAACTATATTCGAAAATCTCTTTTCGAATAACTCTTGTTCGATAAATCTCACTTCGATCAACTAATATTCGATAACTCTTCCTTTTCAAATATCTCATCTTTGAAAAACCTCACTTCGATTAAACTATAATCGATAACTCCCTTCGATGAAACTAACATCGATAACTCCTTTCGATGAAACTAACATCGATAACTCCTTTTGATGAAACTAACATCGATTTATTTAACTCGACGAACTTAACTCGACTAACTTAACTTGACTCGACTAACTCGACTTACTTGTTTCGACCAATTCGATTCGATTAACTAGGCTCGACTAACTTGACTAACTTAACTCGACTTACTTGGTTCGACCAATTCGATTTGATTAACTAGGCTCGACTAACTTGACTAACTTAACTCGACTTACTTGGTTCGACCAATTCGATTCGATTAACTAGGCTCGACTAACTTGACTAACTTAACTCGACTTACTTGGTTCGACCAATTCGATTCGATTAACTAGGCTCGACTAACTCTATCTCAAATAACTATATTTGATTAACTCTAGTTCGTTTTAACTCTAATCGATTAACTCTAACTAATTAACTCCAACTGGTTAACTCTAACTGACTAACTCTAACTGGTTAACTCTAAATGTTTAACTCTAATTGGTTAACTCTAATTCATTAACTCTATTTGATTAACTCTAATCGAATAACTAATATTCGATTAAATCATTTCGATTAACTCTGCTGAATTAACTCTTTTGATTTATTCCTTTGAATTATCTCCTTTGATTAATTCCTTTTCTATTTGATTTCTTAACAAATAAGTATTCCCTTTCCGATTCTATTTATTTAACAAATAAATATTTCTTTTATCTTTTCTATTTGATTTCACACATATTCTCCTTTATATTATGTTTATTCATTCTAGAAAGATTTGCTTTTAACAATGTTTATACATTTATAAAGATTTACTTCTAGTAACAGTTCTTCACTTCATAAATGATTTCCTTTATCTTTCTATTTATAAGTGCTTTACAATTATCTCTTATTCGATTTCATTTGTAAAGGCTTTACAAGTATTTCTCTTTTGATTTCATTTGCAAATGTTTTATAAATATTTCTCTTTTGCTTTCATTCTTAAAAATATTCTAACTCCTTAAATTCCCGGAAAAAATTCGCCATAACCTCCTTTGTAACGGGAGCATCGGGAAAATCCCCAAATCGCTACACAAGCCTTTCCATTCAAAAAAAGAAAATGATTTGCCGTTATTTCCTTTTCTAAATATCTCCTATTTATTTAATCAAATAAATATCTTATTTAATATCCCTTATTTATTTAACAAATAAATAATCCATTATCTTGTCTTATTTATTTAACAAATACATAATTCACTTCTAATCTTATTTATTTAACAAATAAATAATTCACTTTATAAATATTCCATTTTCAATATCACTTTGAAAATCCCCTTATCAACATCCCGTATGTTATGGTATTCAATCATATCAAATCACGCTGTTCAATATCGTCCATACACACACAATCAACAACAGGTTATACTTCACATCATATATCAAAATATATGAAAAACAATAAAATAACTATAGAGGAATCCAGTCGGATTCCTCCAACCTGTTTCCCTGCATCCACAGATGTTATACAATAAAATCAATCATCACTTTCAGTTTCATATGATATATCCTGATAAACAGAATCAATACGGAAATTTAACTAACTGACTCGTAGTTCAATCAAACGGTCAACACACAGTCAAACAGTCTATATTTAACAGTTCTAAAAATACAACATGAAAATATAAACTGTTCAGAGTTAGTGAGATTTACTCACATTGTCCGTAATCGTTAAATAACGATTTACGGTTTGTTGATTCAGATCAGGCAATTTATTTTGCTACAAATTGTAATGGGCTCCTGATGGTTTCATCCCAGCTCCATAGTGTAGCGTTTGCTAATATAAATCCAACGTACTTCGTTTCATCTACTTCTGATACCGCATGATCATGTTAAGATATTTACGAGTTTAAACGAATATTTACATTAATACATTTCATTATTCTATAAATTTGGCTCAACCTTATCCGTGAGGCCCACCCACTATTTGATTCGCCATCCACTCTCAGTGTTTCTTCCCGAATCAGCTCATCCCACCGTGCTCATCTATTGTTCCAGGACCCAAACATTTAAAACGTGACCAGACTTTCAAGCTCCCTTCTTCAAAGCAGTAACCCATCTTTTCTCATCCACCATGATATTTTCTCGAACCTGTTACAAACCTTTCTCCCTCTCTTCCGCTTCCCTTCTGAATTCACGTTCTCAACACATAAAATCCTTCTTCTGTTCACAGCCAAGAACAGCTACTGCTACACGAGTATTTGCTCGCCCCACCAATAATTCTCTTTATTTCAATCTCATCAACTCCATACCAAAATCAACCAACTCGGTTTCATCTCCCCGGTCGTGGCTTCAGGTTCTTCCGCACCTCGTACAGTGACAACAACGTCACTTGTGACAACCGATTTCACCCAAACTCCTCCTGCCAGATCAGAATCCACTTCTAAGCCCCGAAATAAACCCAAAATGATTTATACTTCCCTATATTTCGTAAAATACCTAACCCTAATTGCGCCTTGAACTTTCCAGTAGTTGAAACATGACGTCGAACACATGAAAATGGTTACGAGACTGAAGATGAACACAACAGGGATTCGAATATGTATACATATGGATTTATGGATTTTTATAGGATTTGTTTGATTATCTCTTCGGTGGATTTTTCACGTTCCCTTTTCTGGTTTTGCAAATGAGACTGGCGGCTACAAAGTGAAGAGGGAAATTAGGTTTTAAGGATTGTTTAAGGGGGGTATTTATAAGGGAAAGGGGGTAGATATTTTGTGTTAGATATTTTTAGTTTTCTATTCGTTTTATATTCATTTTTGTCTTCTAAAAATTCGTGTGATCACACACGATACCCAAAAATCACGAAACTGGACATGCAGCTACAGTTCGACATTACGGTCCCAATGAAACTGGTTTCGTCGAATTCCGACTTCGTATGCTCACACAGCGTATTTTTAACTGTCGAAATACTGATTGTTTTTCACTCTAAAAATCCGTACGGCCACACAGTGACTCTAAAAATCATGAAACTAGAAATCTAACAACTATTTGACATTGTGGATCCAACAAAATTAGTTTCGTCGAATTCCGACTTCGATTGCAAAACCGGCTATTTTTAAAGCTTTAAATAACCCATTTAAATATATAAATATATTTGAATATAATTAAATTAAATATAAATAAATTTATATTATCGTATATCTTCACATATGATATCGTACAGCTCCAAAATATCATATCAGAATATACAGTTTGATATTTCAGATTTCAGATTTATCGATATTCAATTCATATCGAAAAATCCATTTATAACGTAAATAAAGCGTCGCAAATTATAAAGGAATTCTACAGCGACTTTTCTGAAATTTGATTTGGACATGAATCAAAATCTACACGACGAAATCCCGATTTTTCTCTTCCACTAGAAAGATATACCCCACCAGCTCCACACGTTTCTTGTTTCACAGAAATCCGGCTTAAAACGAATCCTATACATTCAGTTGAAGTTCAAATCGCCAAATAGCGAACTGCAGCGCCATTTCGAGCTCGTTTATAAATATATTATAAACTATACGTTCCACTGTCGTCGATTCAATATATTCGTTATTATATTTCGAATCGAAACTCAACCACATCTCGTATACTATTCAATTCACACTCTATTGTGAATTCTACTATTTCTGACTATTTCGATATTTACAATTTATTATTCATTATAAATCTTAATTAAATATTCAATATTATTTAATTCACGTTCTCGATATCGATAAATCGATATTTGATAATTAAATAAATAAATTATTCAACAGCTAAAATGCGGGTTACTACAATTTGGGTAATAGTGGACAGGCTCACTAAAAGCGCTCACTTTATACCTGTTAAAAGTAGAAGGACTGCCTCGTCCCTAGCATCCATTTATCTTAAAGAAATAGTTTGACTCAATGGGATACCCTCTAGCATAGTGAGTGATCGAAATCATGTCTTATGAGCGAATTTTGGAAGAGTTTGCAAGAGGCAGTAGGCACACAATTATGCTTAAGCACGGCCTATCACCCCTAAACCGATGGTCAGACGGAAAGGGTGAACAAAGTATTGGAAGAACTCTTGAGATTGTGCATTCTTGACTTTGGAGGGACATGGGAGGATCATCTTCCTTTGGTGGAATTCGCCTACAACAATAGCTACCAAGCCACCATAGGCATTGTGCACTTCGAAGCTTTATATGGAAGACCATGCTGATCACCAACTTGTTGGTGGGAGCCTACAGACAAGCTTGTACTTGGGCCATACATGATTAGAGAGACCTCAGAAAAGGTGGACTTGATATGAAGACGGATGAAGGCTGCACAAGATAGACAGAAGTCCTACGCAGACAAAAGAAGGTCCGACCTTGAGTTTGAGGTTGGAGATAGGGGGTTCCTTAAAGTATCTCCTTTGAGTATTGTCATTCGCTTTCACTACAAGAAAAATACCCTATTGCAACTAGCTATTTGCAACATGCCTCAAATGTCAGTTGCAGTAAGTGATATTTAGCAACAGACCTTTCGTAGCTGTTGCAATAGATAAGATTTAACAATAGGCTTTTCCTTCCTGTTGCGAAAAGCATATTTTTCGCAACAGCGCTTTCAAGCCTGTTGTGAAAACATACTTTTAGCAACTGCTCTTTCATTCCTGTTGCAGTAGACATATTATTTGCAACTAGACTTTCAAACCAGTTGCAAAAATTATATATTTAGCAACTGTTTTCACCAGTTGCAATAACTGTAATTTTTTTTGCAACAGGTAAAGCCACTTGCAAAAAATATGCTTTTAAAAATTATTTTTCCCCAAGTAATATTCGGTTATAATATAAGAAGTATAAGCATAATAGTATATATACATATACACACACACATATACATGTATACAAAATTAATAATTGGCAAATATAATTAATATTATATCATTAAAAATTATATTATTTAGTAATTACTATTAATTAGTATTAAATGTTAAACAACAACTATATATATATATTTAGTACTCAATTTAATAGTTAATAATAATTTTTTAGTATTATATATAAAGTGATATTTATATTTGATAATTAAGTAATAATAATTAATAATTAACAAATAACAATAATAATAAACATTTAAAAATAATAAAATATCTCGGTAGAAATTGATAATATAGTATTTTTTAATATTTAACTATTGTCAATTAATGATTAAGATTAATATTTAGTAACCAATAATTAATAGGAAATTAATATTTACTAATTTTTTAATAAGGAATTAATATTTAATATTTCTTTTGAATTTGTAATCAATCGGGAGCTAGTCCAATTTGTATGTTAGAAATAAAATAAAATTTTAAATTTAAAGTTTAAGTTTGGTCGATCGATGTCACACGATATATCTAATTTTTTGACTTTGAAGTTCGAGATAAAATAAGTTTTTGAATGGATAGGCAACTGATAACTGTCGCTAATAATAAATTTTAAACATTATAATATGTGGATTGCACAATATTCCATCCTGAATTGGGAAGAAAAATATCTCGGTAGAAAATAGGCAAACTTCATTTACCAGTTCACGAATTCCCGCTGTACTTTTCATTATCCCGCCATGCTTTTCATTATCCCGCTTTGCGAGGGTTGAAAAATTCAGGCTCCCTCCAGTTCACGAAAAGAAAAAAAACAAACGCTGTAAAAAAACCGACATTCTCATGGCTTCCAGAAAATACCAGCAGAATTCATCATCTTCCCCATCTTTCCAGTCGTCTGACCTTCCACCATGACCTCCGCTGGCGCTCTCTTCCCCTCCAGCCCGTCCTCCTTCGGCTTTACCCCATCCGGACCCGCCCGACTCCATTGCGCTATACTTCGACGGAAATTACCCCGGTTTCGAGTTCAACTAACACAGTAGCGCCGATCCCATCTTTAAATCCTCTTCCTCCCCTAATCGATGACGATGGATTTCAGATGGTCAAATCACGCCGGAAAACTCGTCATCCACTGGCCGGCTTGAGGCAGTCTAGGGATTCAACGGTAACAGCAGGTACTTTCCCCAAATATAATTTCTCTAAACCACCCTCCTCGCTGTCGTTTGCTTTTGAGAATTATTTGCCTGGTTTGTTCTAAGTATTGGTATGGCTTTTGGAATTAGATATATGATTCCAGTGTCTGAAATCAATATTAAGCTTGCTCATTATGACAGTAAAACTACTGCAGTTGCCACTATGGCATTCTCTTCTAAGAGATAGAAGAAAAAGCACATTTCTTGAGAGGAAAATTTGTTCCTATTTCTTGATATTTGTCCAAAAGTATCACTGGTTTTCACTGTATTTTTATGCGGTAAAGGTTTACTCTTCTGTATTCTTAATTTTTAATCAATCTGTTTTACATATGAGAGACAAACCAGTCAATAATATGTTTTCCATTAGTACTAGTTGGTTAATTGAGTAATTATTCACGGTTAAGTGTCGAACATTTGATTAGCGCATGTTGCCCAATTTTCCTAGACGCTTTGGCCTTCTGACCTTAGCTCTTCATTTTTGCGTGCTTTATAAATGATGGCCTGCATTAGAGTTGCACCACTTTGATCCGTCCCCATGTTTTATTTGCCACGAGTACCTGATTTTCATTTAACTTCATTTCTGAACACAAATACACGTGCATTAATATGTACGTGAATGCCTTCTTTATAAAAATGCTGTTGGGAGAATTGATGTTAAGCCACATTAGGATCTACGCACCATTGACAAATTTTGGAATTTCAGTTTCTTTACTATCAGCGCCTGTATATATATTTCATGATGATTATTGGTACACGGAACCGTGATGTATATGTTGCTGGGACTATTTTTCTTTTCTTCCCTAGGTCAATAATCTTATGTGTGGTTCATTTTATGGTTACTTAACATATGGTTCGTAATCCTTATTTCGGTTATCTTCCATGGTTAGGTAGATCATAACAGTGTGCATTATTTCTATATAGGTATATTTTGAGTTTAGAAGTTGTTTAAATTTGCATTACTACTGCATATAAAAGTTCCAATAATATATGAGGCCATTGCTTGAAATTTGATGTTGTATGTTGGCAAAGTTGTACTTAAAATAAATATAGGATTTTCAGTACTTCTTTAAGCATTTATAGATTCTTTTGATTTCTAAATTCAAATGATTATTTTGACATAAATATTGCTTTTTGTATAGTTGTGTACATATTTATTTTAATTCTCTTCTATTTATGGATATTATGTTACCATTGGGGTGTATAATTTGCACAATAACTTTTGACTAATTTTTTTCAGATCTATTGGCATATATGTCTCCATCATTGTTCCATCTAGATTTGCCAACTTATCGGACATAATATCTTCTTGTACTCTTTGTCATGACAAAGTGCATGAGCCTTATCTTCGGAAAGCAAGCAGTGATGCATGGCTTTCTGTTGGAATTTATGAAGTAATAGATGGAAGGTTCGGTAATGGCAGAACTATCAAAGATATCATTTGTAAGTGTGTTTCCATATACATGTTCAAAAACATTATTCTGGACTTTATAAAAAACGCTAGTCATTGCGTAACAGATAATGTTGTTATTAAACATTTTGTTCAAGATGAAGGACAAGTTCAAGATGCAGGACAAGTTCATTGAATATTGGTGAGACGCTGAAGCCTTTGTATTCATAGAAATTGGAATTACTTGCGTGGACATGCAATAGTTGTATTTATTTTTTATTTTTTATTTTTTCTAATAGTACATGGTTCACATTTATGGAAAAAAGGATATGGACAACAATATTTTGTTTAAAACTTCTTTACGTGCGCAACGAATCAGGTAGCAACCGAAATCTCCACAAATGGATTAGGCAATATATATTGTTAATTATTAATAGTGACCAATAGTATTTGAAATCTTGCATTACTTTTGTTAAGAATAAGAAACACTGTATCTTCTGGGTTTGAATCCATCACCACTAGAACTTTACTTTAGGGGATCTTACAGCTCACGATCCATCACATTTATTTATTTTGGGCACTGTTAAAATTTTCGTACATCATTATAATTCTAACTTAATATTTTATTTATTTTAAAGCAAAGCAGGTCCGCTTTTGAGTTGGATGTCCATTCTAATCAATGTTTTTGATTATCTTAATATCATTTGGAATTGTATTTAGTTTTTTTTGGGTAGCAACAACATTCTTCTCTTTAAGATGAAGGAAAAGCTCACTGCAATTGATTTTGGTCCCCATCAGGTAATTTACTTTTGTTTCTTGTTAAGGAAGTATCATATATTTGTTGAAACAAATCAGTCAAAAAATTTGGATTTTGCAGTGTTGCACATCAATGGGTTGCAAGGAAGTACAGAAGGTGTTGTCGGTTCTGAGCTTCTATTTGATGTAGAGTTCGCTAGAGTGACATACATTTTCCTGGATAGGCATGTACATGTTCATGACTGACAACAAACTTGGAGCATGAACTGCAGATTTGTTCTAGTGAACTGATGATATTTATTCTCTTGTTATAGCATATGTATGATAGAGTATAAATATGATTAGTAAATACTATATTCAAATAAAATGTGTTGTATGAGAGAAGAAATTGTTATACATGAATGATATATGAAAATTGTAGAAATTTTTGTTGTAATTGTTTGTACTATTAAAGCTTTGTTAAAATAATTTTTTTATCCGTTTATTTCATTCTGTGGTATACACTATTACTAAAACGAATACATTTAATATATAATATCTATAAGCTGTAATATTTTTTTATAGCTTTTTGAATCTATTGCAACTGGCATACACTGTTGCAAAAGGATCTGTTGCAACAGCAAAAGTTTATTGCAAAAAAGTCTACCGCAACATCTTATTGCAACAGGCGGAAAATGTTGCAAACTTTTAGCAACTTGGGCTATACCAACAGGTGTTGGTCTGTTGCAATTGGTCTACTGCAACAGATATTGCATGTTGCGAAAAGTGTTTTTTGTTGTAGTGTTTGGGTCTGTAGAAAAGCTAGCACCAAGATTTGTAGGACCATTTCTTATCATTGAAAGGATTGGGACGATGGCTTACAGGGTAAAGCTACCTGAGAGACTGGCTGGAGTTCATATTGTTTTTCATGTTTCTCAACTACGAAAATGCTTACATGAATCTACGGAAGTGGCTGAGCCAAGTATATTATAAGAAGTATAAGTGGAACGAGAAGCGACTGTGAGAAGAGTTCCAACTCGTATCTTGGGTACGGAAGTCAAAAAGCTACGCAACCGTGAAGTCAAGCTTGTTAAAGTTCAATGGAGTGACGCTGAGGAAGACGTGACTTGGGAAACTGAGAGGAAAATACGCGCAGCCTACCCCTTTCTCTTTGAGGGTACCTCCTTGATCTCTTTTTCCATAAGTTTATTCATGCTTATATCTATCTTTTAAGTATATCTCCTCAGTCCTATTCTTTATCCTTAGGTAGAAACCGAGGGATGTAAACATGTATTTGAAACATGTTATGATTGATGGTTGCGAGTGGTTGCAAGTGGTTGCTAGTGGTTGCTCGTGGATGCATGTACACACACTTTAAGCACTTGATCAACTCAATCACGTTCATATTGCATGTAAATGTGTGTGCATATTTATATTAATGGATGTATAATGGTTGTTTTAGCATATGGATGCTACATTCTAATGAATGGTTGTGCACACATGTAGAAGTAATATGTATCGTTAGGATTCGTTTGCATGCATAATGGACGCATGGCACTATCATGATTTGCATTAAGGAGGTCAACTGAATTAGTGGACTGCCTTATTTTGCATTAGATAAGGAACATATACACGCACTTTTTGCATATGTTCATACGGTATTAGAAATCTTGTAAGGACAATGGATGCCTGTGTTTGATGGTTGAGTAGATGAATGATTGGATGTTAGGATATACATTCTCCTTAACTTGGAGATTGCGGGGGCAAAATCCTTTAAGGAGGGGAGAATGTAACACTCTGAATTTTCTGTGAATATTAAGATTAACAATCCTAAGAATACTTAATTATTAAAGTGAGAATTAAGGGAAATGGGTTAAGCTATTGCGTTTATCTCGAAATTCTGCTCGGAACAGTGTCCAAGTTTTGGTAAATCGGACTTCGTATAAGGAAGCTTTGGCCCTTGGAAGCTTCAACAATTTTATATAATTTAAAACAGTTTAGAATCAATTCAAAATTTAAAATCAAACAGGGAAGTGGGCTGGGCGGGAATTTTCCCGCCCAAGGCCAGGTCGACCAAGGGGTCGACCTACCCCCCTCCCCCCGGGCATATCTGAAATGTGACAATTTCTGACTCTTTGCTGAATCATTAGGGATGATGTGGCTGTTCTAGTTAACTCTATCTAGTTTACATGGTTGGGATGGCTCCTATGATAATCCAATGCCTTAGGTTGATTTAAACTTCTATAAAAGAGTGCCTAGACTCAAATCCTAAACCTAAACAAAATTTGTCTCTTGGCCACCATGTTGTTGCTAGGATAGTTCTCCTTCCTAAAGCTTAGGGATTAGCAAGTCAGAATTCTAATTCAAAAGACGAACAAATCATTCTCTTCTCTAACCTATCTTTGTGAGTACAATTTCTCTCACAATATAATTAATAAATTAATTATGATGAGTTATAATTGGATTATGAGAACATGTCTGTTGAATCACGTGATGTTGTTTAACTTTGTTATCTTATGTTGGTAGATTTATTTCATATGTCCAATTATACATGTTTAACTTGATTCATTTTATGCAAGTTTGGGATGTAAATCATATGCTGGTGTAACGACCCAGAAAATCTGAACCAATTAAATTTTTTTGAATTGGCTAAAATAATGGATTTTAAATATTTAAAATAAATATTTTAAATAATGGCAATGAAAACTGAGTTTGAATCGACAATTAAAAACAAGTATAATTAATTCTAATTATAAACAAAGCCTGAAATGGCGCTGTAGTTTCAAAAATTGAATTCAAACTTTGTAGGACTGTACCGGGTGCAAAACATAACGGATTTGAGTGAAACCAAAAATATTTAAATTTGTTAGTGAATACCTTTCTAACGAATCTGAAAAATCGAATTTTCATAGCGGAAAGCAAAAGTTATGGCCAAATGAATTTTCAGAAAGGTCGCTATGGAATTTATATAGCCCGTGAAACTGGCCATTTTGCATATGACCTCGGAATTCGACGAAACCACTTTTGTTAGATCCGGGATGTGAAGTTATTGCTAGGTTTCAAATTTCATAATTTCTGAAGCTAGTATGTGAGCGTGGCAAAGGAAAACGTGTTTTGGTCAATTACAGTTAAATTGGATCGACCAGAAATGGGCCTTTTTGCAAACGGTCTCATAATTCGACGAAACTAATTTTGTTGGGACCGTATCGTCAAAACATAGCCGGATTTATTTTTCTGGAATTTTTCGAATCAGTTTGTGGCCCTGGCAAATTGAAATGTACGTTCAAATTGAATATTGAATGTCTTATATTTTAATTTGAATGGAAACTGGCTGAAACAGATGAGTGGGCCTACGAAACATATCCCATTGTGTTCAGAATGGGGGTAAAACGCTTGGGACGACAGTCGTTGGGTTTAGATTGGTGGTTGTGTCAGAAAACCCATTTAAAACTCCCCCGAGCAATCATAATTTTTTTTTTAAAAAAAAATCCTTTCTCTCTCCCCGAACGAACGGCGAAAACGATTCGAAGCTTCCCAAGCCGATTCTGACCGCCTCCGCCACCTGTAGCCACCGCCACCTACCCACCTCGACTCGCCCCCCCTCTCCTCTTTAAATCCGACCCACCCTCCACTACCATCGACGCCTCCTCCGCCTGAATCGACCCTCCAAAGTTCAACTCTTCCCAGCGCCACCGCCGCCACCAGGGTGCACCGAGCCTGACTCCACCACCACGCGCGCGAAGGTCTCTCGTAGCTCTTCGACGCTGTATGTTCCGATCGAGCTGCAACTTCGCGGATTGAAAGAAATCCTAAAACCTAGTTTTGAAGGAAAATAGAGGTATAGGCTGTTTAATTTAAAACTGTTTTTAACAGTTTAAAACAGTTGCAAACTTTGAAAAATCATATCTTTTTCGTTTCTTGTCGAAATCCAGTGAAACAAGAGACAGTGGACTCGTGTGGACGTCTTCTACATTCTAGAAGAGACCGCATATTTTTCTGAGCCTTCTGCTATTATTGGTGGAGTGGAACCCAATGTGAGATTTCTAATTAATAAACGATATGGAAAACGACGATGTATAAATTATATAGTCGATGTATGGGTTATATAAGCATATAAGCGTTGTATATGTTGCACGTTCGATGTATAAGTTGTATATGCGTTGTGAAAATTATATATGTGTTGAAATAGAAGCGAATTTCTATATATATATATATATATATATATATATATATATATATATGCCCCTCGTCGACAAACCATGGACGATATTTATTGATTGTGATTGGTGTGAAAATTAATTGATAGCTAATGGTTGATTGGAATTGTTTGTGGTTGATATTGATTGATTGTGGTTGAAAAATACCCATTTGTGGTTGAGAAATATTTGGTTGAAGCCGCACAGGATTAGTCTGTGGAAGTGAAATAAATATATACATGTCGCCTGCGTGCGAACTAGATGCATGATCCCCATTGTCAAAAACCGCGAGGTTTTAAGGTAGAGCGAGGAGCCGTACTAGGGACGGTCCCGGTTTTAACTACCCTGCCGTTATGCTGCCGAAATTTTGAATAATATTCATGTGTTTGAATTATTTTCATTTGCTGAAACTATATTTATTCGTTGAATAGAAAACCTTCATGTGTTGAATTGAAATTCATTCGTTGATTAGAAATTCATGTGTTGAATGGTGTTCGTGTTTTAAATATAAAAATCACATTTTTATCTATATATATAAAATATAGAAAACCTTCATGTGTTGAATCGATATTCATTCGTTGGATTGAAATTCATGTGTTGAATGGTATTCATATTTTGAAAGAAATTGTTTTATAATAAAAATCCCATTTTTAACATCAATATGAAATGTATAAAATCATCTTGTTTAGAAATAAATTGTTTTATAATAAAAATCTTATTTTTATTACCTATATAAACTATATAAAATAATAGAGTTTTGAAATGAATTGTTTTACAATAAAAATCACATTTTTATTATATAAATGAATTGTTAAAAATAGTGAAGTGTTGAAATAGAAGACAGTTAGATAAAAATATCATTTTTATCAAATGTACGAAAAGAATATAGCTTTGAAATCGAAGAATCGGTATATTTATATAAATAGAATTAAAATATATCGAATAACGACGCTACAGTTCGTATTTTGAAACCGTGATTTCAACCGATTATACCGGGAGATCCGACCATCGGATTTTCCTGAAATCGCAGCCGTTGGGTTCTCTTTGGAAAAATCTTTCCAACGGCACCAACTTTGTAAAAATCCAACGGTTGGATTGTCTGGAATGTTTAATTCAAATATGAAGAAAAACAGCGCCAGAATCGATTATATTTATATATATATATATATATATATATATATATATATATATATATATATATATATATATATATAATTATATTTAATCGAATAACGACGCTGCAGTTCGTATTTTGAAATCAAAACTTCAAACGATTGTACAGGGAGATCCGACCGTCGGAATTTCCCAAAACTAGAACCATTGGATTCGTTTTGAAAAGATCTTTCTAATGATGTAAATTTTGTGAAGATCCAACGGTTAGATTTTCAGATATGTGTAAATCAAATCTGAAGAAAAACAGGCCACGGCCGCGTTATGGCCCGAAGCGTCGTTTTGAATAAAATGGCTATTTTAAAATAAATAAAAATAGCGATAAATCGTTATAAAATATTATAAACGATATGGATGTGATTTAGAAATTAACTGAAGGTTGGCTAAGTCGAATGGTTTCCTGGTTGTTGATCTGATGTTGGTTTCAGCCTTCGGGGTTAATATTTGGGAAATCGTTCTCTTACTGATTGACGGTTAGTGACTAATGAATTGAAATGATGCGTTTGTATGTTAGTGTTGCACTTGTTTATTATATACGCGAGTTGTTCAGAAAGATCGAGTTTATCCCATTCTGAATAACTGAATCGACGATAATTAATCGAAGATGAAGACGGTGGTCGAAGACCGGAGATCTTCACCTCGTTTGTATGGTAACCGAGGTCCTGATTGGGAGGCATCCCGAAATATGGATAATGAGTGGTGATCGTCCAGACGTACGTGGTGATCGATGGGTTTGCGAGGTATATAGTGCCTCCGGTTTCGTTCAGACCCAGAAAAGACTTGTATATGGACTGTGTGTCTGACATTGGATTTTATTCTGTGTTGATTGATCTCTGTTAAATATACATCTGTTTGGCGGCGGAGAATTTATTCTTTTGCTTAACGCCCTTCTCTGAGATGCACGAGCTCAGAGGTTGTATATCGATGGACATCAGTCGCATGGCATGAATTGCTAGTGTGGCATGCCTAAGTGGCAAATGATCAGGGCTTCTGTTGAAAAGCAAAGTCTTGTGGTGATGATCAACGCACCGCCTATATGGCATAGCTTTGTGTATAACGTACACTCGTGAGCCTCACACCCCGGTATGAACCAGAAACGGGAGAGGACATCAGGGAGGGCCTGCGTTTCTTTCTAGCTAGAAGTGGCGTCAGTGGTTTTACACGCCCTGACGAGTTTGACTTATGTGGTTGTTGCTGTTGCGAGGCGCCTCGGTTTGATCAGACGATCCGGGTCCGATGGAGTCATTCGTTGGCTCGTTTATGCCCCAAAGGGCGGGGAGACGTAGTGTTCAGGCATAATAATCCACATCGGTGGACCGGCCCTGACGATCCAAGGGGCAGTTGCGGCTGTTCCTGAGACATGGGCTAGATTGTCTCGAATTCGGTAAGGACTATCTTTTGCCTTGGTTCAGGACGGAAATCAAATTTCCAAATACGTGACTGTGCGGTTTTGATTATATATATATATATATATATATATATATATATATATATATATATATATATATATATAGCGACATGATATATGGTACCCATGCCGCCTATGATTGATAGTTATGATTCAAATTGTTTTTGAAACATATATACACGAGTAATAATATCAATTGCTTTTGTTTTATTCGTATCAACCATATTTTGGTCATTATAAGGTAAAACTCTATCCTCCGGTTTGCGTTGCATTGTGTGATGGGAACTGAGTCTTATAATGGCTTCATTTTTATAAAAAGCATTGCGATGTTCAAAAGAAAGATTTGTTTTTAGAGCACTGGCAATCCAATGGAGTGAATCCGTTCGACGAAAGTGGCGTGGTCCCGTGATTAGCCATATTATAAATGTGTTGAGTAGATTTCTCATACCTGTCCCATGACTGACTCGTAGTTTGTTTCACTTTCAAACTCGGGTGCCCCTTTTTCTACACGGGCAGCCTTGTATTCAGGTTTAGCTGGTTCTTTCTGGATAGCTGGAGCTGAAGATGGATTCTATTATTTATCTCTTTTTATGCTGTTCAGCTCCTATTGTACATATTTTGTTTATTTCCGCTGTAGATATTTATGTATAGCCGAACTGTATTTGTACTAAGTATGATCCTGTATACTGTGTAACTCTGATGATTACTTTTATCCAGTACATTCTATTATTCATTATCTGGTGTATTTATTTATTTATGTTCTGCTATTATCTGTTTCTGTGTTATATTCCAAAGATAACCCTTGTCTCCGTCTGTACGGGATTTGGGTTCGTCACAACGTGGTATCAGAGCTTTGGTTAAGCTTAGTTCTGGAATATAACATATTAACGAACTCGTCAGAAATAGAACCAGTAGTGTTCTAGGATGGGTAACTCATTACAGATAGGATCAGTAATATCCTAGTATGAGTAGCAGAATGAAATAACACCTAGATAGACGCATTTACATTCAAGTATTTGTCTCTATGTTTTGAAATATCTTTTCTGTTGACCTGACACTTGATCTGCCATTTGCAGAAGAACTAGAAAATGAGTGCCAGAAACAGAAGAAGTGATACTGACCCGGATATTAAAGCTCTATTTATGAAATATAGAAATCTGGGTGGAAAACCCTTCTCGGGTGAGGAATCAATTATGAGAACATAAGCTTGGATTCGTTCGGCTGAGAAAATCTTCGAAGGATTAAAGATGAGGGATTACCAGAAAAGATTACTGGCCTCCTGGGCACTCAAAGACGAAGCCTTGTTCTGGTGGGATTATGTTATTAAGGATAATCCAGAAGGTGATATCACCTGGGATAGATTCAAAGTGATTTTCCTGGAAAGATTTACTCCTCCAGAAGCAATAGAGCAACTATGTGATGAATTTTCTTATTTGATACAAGGGGATATGACCATTCCCGAATATCATAAGAAATTCAATGAACTTTCTCACTTTGCCCCTCATCTAATTGAAAATCCGAAGAGGAAGAATATGAGATTTATCAACGGGCTTCAAAGAAAATATCAGAATAGTGTAATGAGGAATGTGAAGCTCCCCTTTTCTGAAATGATATACATGGCTTATCAGTACGAAGATCTAGACAAGAAGGGTATGTTACAGTACAAAGAAGAAGTCAGCTCTAGTAATAAAATTGAGTCTGCAACTGATCGTCCTGAGGCCAGTACAATGTCTGAGGTCAGTAAGGAGCCCAAAGTCAATCAAAAAAGGGCCAGAACCGAAAAAGAACCAGCAACGACTGCCATACGTAATAACTGCCATAAGAAAGGGCATTTGCAAGGAAATTGTAAATCCTCGAAGAAACGAAAGAATGATGGATTTAAATCCAGCGGAAAGCTTCAGGAAAGTAGAGAATGCAATCTCTGCCAACATGCTGGTCATGTAAAGCAAGATTGCTGGCTATTGAAAAAGACCAAAGAGGCTCAGGTAAATGAAGTAGCAGAAACGTCAGCACCCTCAGCTAGTTAGGGAAGATCTGATGTTTTAGAAGGAACGCTTACTGTCAAAAACATTCCAGTCAAAGTACTGTTTGACACAGGCGCGTCGCGAAGCTTTATCGCAAAGAATGCTGTTAAGAAGTTGGATTTGAAGTTGAGAAAGCTTAAAGAACCAATGACTGTCCAAAATCCGGTCGGTGGTTCCTTCGATCTTAGTTGGGTTTGTGCAGTACCTGTCTCTTTTTCTTGCTATAAATTCCCTACTATCTCTATCGTTATGAACTTTAATGAATTCAATCTTATTTTGGGATTGGATTGGCTAACCAAATATGAAGCAGAGGTTAGATGCGCCGAGAGAGTTGTTAGGGATAAGATTAAATCAGGGAATTATATAACCATACCATGTGAAGGCCCGACTTCAAATAGAAAGGACTTCTGGGCAGCTTTGGATGTTTCTCCAGCTCAAATAGAAAATATCCCTGAAGTCGCAGAGAATATTCCTGACCTCATCAAAGACATTCCTATCGTCAAAAATTATGCGGATGTGTTTGAAGAAGTTGTTCGCTTACCTCCGCAGAGAGAAATAGATTTCAAAATTGCTTTAATTCCGAATGCAAGGCCGTTAGTTCACGCTATTCGAAGAATGTCCTTAAAGGAGAAAGAGGAATTAGACAATCAAACATGACAGCTCGTATGGAAGGGTCTGATCAGGCCTAGTTTCTCTGATTGGGGTGCAGCAGTGGTGTTTGTCCCAAAATCTGATGGTACCCCACGGCTATGTGTGGATTATCGTGATTTGAACAAGCAGACAATAAAGAACAAATATCCATTGCCGCGGATTGATGATTTGTTGGATCGTCTGAATGGAGCACAAGTATTCTCAAGGATGGACCTAGCTACAGGCTTCCATCAACTTCGAATTGCCGAAGAGTGTGTTCCAATGACAGCATTCAGAGGTCCCGACTTATTCTACGAGTGGTTAGTAATGTTGTTCGGCTTATGTAACGCTCCTGCTTACTTCTTCGATCTGATGAATAGGGTGTTCAGAGGTGTTTTGAATAAATTTGTTCTGGTTTTTATTGACGATATTCTAATCTTCTCTAAATCAAAGGCCGAACATGAAAAGCATCTGGAACAGGTCCTAGAAATTCTGAGAATGAACGTTCTAAAAGCCAAATTATCCAAATGTTTATTCTGGCAAGATGAAGTAAAATTTCTAGGCCACGTCATGTCGAAAGAAGGAATTGCTGTGGATCCAAGCAAAATCACAGCTATTCAAAACTGGAAGCAGCCTAGCACCCCCACTGAAGTCCGCAGTTTTCTCGGATTGGTTAGCTAATACCGTAAGTTCGTTAAAAACTTTTCGAAGATATCTAGTCATTTAACGAAGCTTACAAAGAAGCACTCTAAATTCAAATGGACTCCAGAAAATGAGGAGGCTTTTGAAGAGCTAAAGTTAAGACTAACGAATGCTCCAGTGTTAACCATCATCGATGGCAATCAGGATTTGAAAGTCTGGACTGATGCTTCTAGAGAGGGCCTTGGCGCAGTGTTAATGCAAAGGGTTCAAGTGATTGCTTATGCTAGCCGTCAGCTGAAGCCGCACGAGAAAAACTACGTCACTCATGATCTTGAGTTATTGGCGATAGTATTCGCTTTGAAAATCTGGAGGCATTATCTTCTGGGTGAGAGATTCGAACTGTTTACAGATCATCAGTCGCTGAAGTATCTGTTCACCCAGAAGGACTTGAATCTGAGGCACCAACGTTGGCTGGAGTTTCTTGCAGCATATGACTTTGAAATTATATACACTCCAGGGAAAGCCAATGTCATAGCTGATGCGTTAAGCCGAAAGAATGAAATGATTGCCAGTTTTATTATCACGACTTCATTGATAGATAAAATATCTACACTTCAGAAGGATGATCACTTCATTCAGAAGATCAGGGAGGTAATTCAACAAGGCGAACCCTCGAGTTTTCAAGTTGATAATGAGGGGATTCTAAGGCTGAAGGGTCGAATCTGTGTTCCTAAAATTGCTGAGCTCCGAAAGGAAGTTCTGGATGAATGTCACAAGTCAAAACTTAGTATCCATCCGGGAGTAAGCAAAATGTATAATGACATCAAACGCACTTTCTGGTGGAAGTCGATGAAGAGGGACATTTCTTTATATGTTAGCCGATGCCCTACTTGCCAGCTAGTCAAGAGCGACCAATAGAAACTGGCTGGATTGTTACAACCGCTGGACGTTCCAGGTTGGAAGTGGGAACATATTTCCATGGACTTCATTGATGGTTTGCCCAGAACCAGAAAAGGAAATAACAGTATTTGGGTGATCGTAGATCGCTTCACGAAGACTGCCCATTTCATACCGGTTAGATCAAACAGAACTGCTCAGAGTCTGGCGCAGATATATTTCAAGGAAATAGTTAGACTACATAGAGTGCCGCTCAGTATAGTCAGTGATAGAGACACAATATTTACTAGTAAATTCTGGGAGGCATTTCAAGTCGTGCTAGGAACGAAGTTGAACTTGAGCACCGCTTATCATCCTCAGACAGACGGTCAGACTGAGAGGGTGAATCGTATTTTAGAAGATCTATTGCGGGCTTGTGTTCTAGATTTTGGTGGATCGTGGGAAGACCATCTGCATTTGGCTGAATTCTCATATAACAACAGTTACCAGGCAAGTCTGACAATGTCGCCATTCGAAGCGTTGTATGGTAGACCATGCTGTTCTCCTGCTTGTTGGGTCGAACCCGGGAATAGACTTGTGTTGGGGCCAGATATGATCCGAGAAGCTGCCGACAAAGTCGACTTTATTAAGAAGCGATTACTCG
Organism: Allium sativum; assembly: GCA_030737875.1. NCBI lineage: Eukaryota > Viridiplantae > Streptophyta > Magnoliopsida > Asparagales > Amaryllidaceae > Allium > Allium sativum. The sequence continues at coordinate 23,192 of JASFAX010002534.1, forward strand.
CTGCTCAAAGCCAACAAAAGAGCTATGCCGATAGGAGAAGAAGAGATATATCCTTTGCTGTTGGCGACTATGTATATTTGAAGGTATCGCCGATGAGAGGAGTTATCCGGTTCGGTAAAACTGGAAAGTTGGCGCCCAAATTCATTGGTCCGTTTCCTATTCTGGAACGGATCGGAACTCCCGCTTATAGGGTTAAATCGCCAGATTGGTTGCCTGGGGTGCATGATGTGTTTCACATATCTCAACTTCGAAAGCACGTTCATGATCCAGACTTGATCGTGGAAGAAGCCGCTCAACAGGATATTGAAATTACCCCTGAATTAACTGTGAGACGAGAGCCGCTCAAGATCATCGGCAAAGAAACCAAAGAGCTGAGGTACAAGAAAGTTCACTTAGTCAAAGTGCAATGGAGTGGAGATCCGTGAGATTGTACTTGGGAAACTGAGGAGAGCATTCAGAAAGCTTATCCTAGATGCCAAGTGGATATCTCTGGTTGACTCCGGTGCAAGGTATATTTACCATACTTTGCATTACCATTAAATTCTCTACTCTTTTGTTATTTTCTTTCCATGGACGTGTTCTTTTAATTCTATACTCTGAATGATTTTAAAAAAGTATAGAAATTGATCAGTATATTTTTGAAAAGTTAAAAACAAATTAATGGTTGTTTGTGTTGTGTGATAGTAGATTAGATTAATTAAAGTTATTAAAACGATAGTTAGTTTAATCAATAATAGGATAATGGTAGAATTTATTAGATTATATCACACATTGAACTGATTAGAAAATAAATAGAAATATATACATGTGTATTATGTATGTTTGAACAGGTAAATGGATTGGCTGTTGAGTAAAGATTTTATTTGCGTGCCCGACAAATAGGTAAACCTTAATGAGTTGGATGCGAAATATTATTATATCAACTCCTGTGAATGCCATTGGATGCGGAGTGCTGGTTATTCTGTATGTAAAAATAAATGTCGCCACAGGATAGTAACAATTAATTTTGAACTACATTACATGACATACTTCTGAAGATAGGCATACTTCATTATATACCACATAAGCATTTGGTGCTTGTGTGACGAGGTGGAAGATTTACCATACGAGCGAGAGGCTAGTATGGCGATGACTATATTTTACAGGTTGAACTGATGACTGATATGGACTATTTAAATTGTAACGATAAAATTGCCAGATTAATAAAAACCCCACACGGGTCTGGAGTAGACAATAATCACGTCTCTCTAGTTATTAGATACGGCACATGGACTATTTATTTCCCACATGGGACGAGGTGACGAGGATTTATCCTCTGGAGCATTTAAAATACATACTTCCTCAGGCTTTGACAGGGTGACGAGAATTTATTCTCTGGAGTTATTATCAATACACGCTCCCCTGTAAACACCAGAATATATTACTATAAATATGTGTATGCTTATTAGGATTTATTGGTTACCATATATGGCCCAATAAATTTCCAAACCTCTCTCCGTATAAAGGAGGTTATGGCGAAATTTTTCGAAAATTCCGGGTGTTAGCCAAATTTTTGAAGAATTTGAAAATTCTCAGAAACTGAAAAGTTGGAGAATTGAAGCCAGATTGAATGTAGAGTTGATTAATCAAACCACTTTCGACTTTGTTCCTTTTCGGGGACGAAAAGTTTTAAGTGGGGGAGATTGTAACGACCGAGAAAATCTGAACCAATTTTTTTTTTAATTGGCTAAAATAATGGATTTTAAATATTTAAAATAAATATTTTAAATAATAGCGATGAAAACTGAGTTTGAATCAACAATTGAAAACGAGTATAATTAATTCTAATTATAAACAAGGCCTGAAATGGCGCTGTAGTTTCAAAAATTGAATTCAAACTTTGTCGGACTGTACCGGGTGCAAAACAAAACGGATTTGAGTGAAACCAAAAATATTTAAATCTGTTAGTGAATACCTTTCTAACAAATCTGAAAAATTGAATTTTCATAGCGGAAAGCAAAAGTTATGGCCAAATGAATTTTCAGAAAGGTCGCTATGGAATTTATATAGCCCGTGAAATTGGCCATTTTGCATACGACCTCGGAATTCGACGAAACCACTTTTGTTGGATCCGGGATGTGAAGTTATTACCAGGTTTCAAATTTCATAATTTTTGAAGCTAATATGTGAGCGTGGCAAAAGAAAACGTGTTTTGGTCAATTATAGGTAAATTGGATCGACCAGAAATGGGCCTTTTTGCAAACGGTCTCAGAATTCGATGAAACTAGTTTTGTTAGGACCGTATCGTCAAAACATAGCCAGATTTATTTTTTTGGAATTTTTCAAATCAGTTTGTGGCCCTGGCAAATTGAAATGTACGTTCAAATTGAATATTGAATGTTGTATATTTTAATTTGAATGGAAACTAGCTGAAACAGTCGAGTGGGCCTACGAAACATATCCCATTGTGTTCGGAATGGGGGTAAAACGCTAAGGACGACAGTCGTTGGTTTTAGGTTGGTGGTCGTGTCAGAAAACCCCTTTAAAACTCCCCCGACCAATCATAATTTTTAAAAAAAAAAAAGAAAATCCTTTCTCTCTCCCCGAATGAACGGCGAAAACCATTCGAAGCTTCCCAAGCCGATTCTGATCGCCTCCGCCACCTGCAGCCACCACCACCTACCCATCTCGACTCGCCCCCCTCTCCTCTTTAAATCCGACGCACCCTCCACCACCATCGACGCCTCCTCCGCCTGAATCGACCCTCCAAAGTTCAACTCTTCCCAGCGCCGCCGCCGACACCAGGGTGCACCGAGCTGCAACTTCGCGGATTGAAAGAAATCCTAAAACCTAGTTTTGAAGAAAAATAGAGGTATACGGCTGTTTAATTTAAAACTGTTTTTAACAGTTTAAAACAGTTGCAAACTTTGAAAAATCATATCTTTTTCGTTTCTTGTCGAAATCCAGTGAAACAAGAGACAGTGGACTCGTGTGGACGTCTTCTACATTCTAGAAGAGACCGCATATTTTTCTGAGCCTTCTGCTATTTTTGGTGGAGTGGAATCCAATGTGAGATTTCTAATTAATAAACGATATGGAAAACGACGATGTATAAATTATATAGTCGATGTATGGGTTATATAAGCGTTGTACACCTCATGTATAAGCGTTGTATAAGTTGTACGTTCGTTGTATAAGTTGTATATGCGTTGTAAAAATTATATATGTGTTGAAATAGAAGTGAATTGATATATATATATATATATATATATATATATACACGCCCCTCGTCCACAAACCATGGACGATATTTATTGGTTGTGATTGGTGTGAAAATTGATTGATAGCGAATGGTTGATTGGAATTGTTTGTGGTTGATATTGATTGATTGTGGTTGAAAAATACCCATTTGTGGTTGAGAAATATTTGGTTGGAACCACATAGGATTAGTCTGTGGAAGTGAAATAAATATATACATGCCGCCTGCGTGCGAACTAGATGCATGATTCCCATTGTCAAAAACCGCGAGGTTTTAAGGTAGAGCGAGGAGCCGTACTAGGGACAGTCCCGGTTTTAACTACCCTGCCGTTATGCTGCCGAAATTTTGAATAATATTCATGTGTTTGAATTATTTTCATTTGCTAAAACTATATTTATTCGTTGAATAGAAAACCTTCATGTGTTGAATTGAAATTCATTCGTTGATTAGAAATTCATGTGTTGAATGGTGTTCGTGTTTTTTATATAAAAATCACATTTTTATCTATATATATAAACTATAGAAAACCTTCATGTGTTGAATCGATATTCATTCGTTGGATTGAAATTCATGTGTTGAATGGTATTCACATTTTGAAAGAAATTGTTTTATAATAAAAATCTCATTTTTAACATCAATATGAAATGTATAAAATCATCTTGTTTAGAAATAAATTGTTTTATAATAAAAATCCTATTTTTATTACCTATATAAACTATATAAAATAATAGAGTTTTGAAATGAATGATTTTACAATAAAAATCACATTTTTATTATATAAATGAATTGTTAAAAATAGTGAAGTGTTGAAATAGAAGACAGTTAGACAAAAATTTCATTTTTATCAAATGTATGAAAAGAATATAGCTTTGAAATCGAAGAATCGATATATTTATATAAATAGAATTAAAATATATCGAATAACGACGCTGGAGTTCGTATTTTGAAACCGTGATTTCAAACGATTATACCGGGAGATCCGACCATCGGATTTTCCTGAAATCGCAACCGTTGGGTTCGCTTTGGAAAAATCTTTCCAACGGCACCAACTTTGTAAAAATCCAACGGTTGGATTGTCTGGAATGTCTAATTCAAATCTAAAGAAAAACAGCGCCAGAATCGATTATATATATATATAATTATATTTAATCGAATAACGACGCTGTAGTTCGTATTTTGAAATCGAAACTTCAAACAATTGTACCGGGAGATCCGACCGTCGGAATTTCCCAAAACTGAACCATTGGATTCGTTTTGAAAAGATATTTCTAATGATGTAAATTTTGTGAAGATCCAACGGTTAGATTTTCAGATATGTGTAAATCAAATCTGAAAAAAAACAGCGCCCACGGCCGCGTTATGGCCCGAAGCGTCGTTTTGAATAAAATGGCTATTTTAAAATAAATAAAAATAGCGATAAATCGTTATAAAATATTATAAACGATATGGATGTGATTTAGAAATTAACTGAAGGTTGGCTAAGTCGAATGGTTTCCTGGTTGTTGATCTGATGTTGGTTTCAGCCTTCGGGGTTAATATTTGGGAAATCGTTCTCTTACTGATTGACGGTTAGTGACTAATGAATTGAAATGATGCGTTTGTATGTTAGTGTTGCACTTGCTTATTATATACGCGAGTTGTTCAGAAAGATCGAGTTTATCCCATTCTGAATAACTGAATCGACGATAATTAATCGAAGATGAAAACGGTGGTCGAGGACCGGAGATCTTCACCTCGTTTGTATGGTAACTGAGGTTCTGATTGGGAGGCATCCCGAAATATGGATAATGAGTAGTGATCGTCCAGACGTACGTGGTGATCGATGGGTTTGCGAGGTATATAGTGCCTCCGGTTTCGTTCAGACCCAGAACAGACTTGTATATGGACTGTGTGTCTGACATTGGATTTTATTCTGTGTTGATTGATCTCTGTTAAATATACATCTGTTTGGCGGCGGAGAATTTATTCTTTTGCTTAACGCCCTTCTCTGAGATGCACGAGCTCAGAGGTTGTATATCGATGGACATCAGTCGCATGGCATGAATTGCTAGTGTGGCATGCCTAAGTGGCAAATGATCAGGGCTTCTGTTGAAAAGCAAAGTCTTGTGGTGATGATCAACGCACCGCCTATATGGCATAGCTTTGTGTATAACGTACACTCGTGAGCCTCACACCCCGGTATGAACCAGAAACGGGAGAGGACATCAGGGAGGGCCTGCGTTTCTTTCTAGCTAGAAGTGGCGTCAGTGGTTTTACACGCCCTGACGAGTTTGACTTATGTGGTTGTTGCTGTTGCGAGGCGCCTCGGTTTGATCAGACGATCCGGGTCCGATGGAGTCATTCGTTGGCTCGTTTATGCCCCAAAGGGCGGGGAGACGTAGTGTTCAGGCATAATAATCCACATCGGTGGACCGGCCCTGACGATCCAAGGGGCAGTTGCGGCTGTTCCTGAGACATGGGCTAGATTGTCTCGAATTCGGCAAGGACTATCTTTTGCCTTGGTTCAGGACGGAAATCCAATTTCCAAATACGTGACTGTGTGGTTTTGATTATATATATATATGGCGACATGATATATGGTACCCGTGCCGCCTATGATTGATAGTTATGATTCAAATTGTTTTTGAAACATATATACACTAGTAATAATATCAATTGCTTTTGTTTTATTCGTATCAACCTTATTTTGGTCATTATGAGGTAAAACTCTATCCTCTGGTTTGCGTTGCATTGTGTGATGGGAACTGAGTCTTATAATGCTTCATTTTTATAAAAAGCATCGCGATGTTCAAAAGAAAGATTTGTTTTCAGAGCACTGGCAATCCAATGGAGTAAACCCGTTCCACGAAAGTGGCATGGTCCTGTGATTAGCCATATTATAAATGTGTTGAGTAGATTTCTCATACCAGTCCCATGACTGACTCGTAGTTTGTTTGACTTTCAAACTCGGGTGCCCCTTTTTCTACATGGGCAGCCTTGTATTCAGGTTTAGCTGGTTCTTTCTGGATAGCTGGAGCTGAAGATGGATTCTATTATTTATCTCTTTTTATGTTGTTCAGCTCCTATTGTACATATTTTGTTTATTTCCACTGTAGACATTTATGTATAGCTGAACTGTATTTGTACTAAGTATGATCCTGTATACTGTGTAACTCTGATGATTACTTTTATCCAGTACATTCTATTGTTCATTATCTCGTGTATTTATTTATTTCTGTTCTGCGATTATCTGTTTCTGTGTTATATTCCAAAGATAACCCTTGTCTCCGTCTGTACGGGATTTGGGGTCGTCACATCTGGTTCGTATGTGAAACCTTATGCAAGTTTGGGATGTTAAATCATATGCTAGTTTGAATATGAATCTTATGCAAGTCTGTTTTTACATATTTTAATTCGTATGTGAATCTCATGCAAGTTTGGGGCGTTAAATCATATGCTAATTTGTATGTGAAATTTATGCAAGTTTGGCATGTTAAATCATATGCTAGTTTGAATATGAATCTTATGCAAGTCTATATGTGAATTGTACACAAGTTTATATGTGAATCAAGTATATACATATGCTAGTTTATATGCAAAAACATGTGATAAATTCAAATGCAAGTTGTAGGAATCCATATGCAAGTTTAGGTGAAAAACTATATTCACATTTTTGGGTGAAAATTATATTCACATATGCAAGTTTGGTGAGACCCATTATCCATATATGCAAGTTCACAATTTCATATTTAGATCTATTTTTAGATCCATGGTAGTTTATGCAAATATATGATTCTATACGCCTATGCTAGTTATTGGCTATGCAAATTTATGTTATAATTCCTATTTGCAAGTTAGATTTATTTTATGTGTTATTGCAAGTTGTGATGTTTCTTTTCTTTTATAAGTTAGACTATTTGCGAGTCTAACATATCTCATATTAGAAGGTATGAATAGTGTGGGGACAAAAGGGAAAATATTAATTATGCAAATTGTGAATTGGCATAAAATGGCTTTAAAAGCATATTATTAAATTGTGACATTAATTGGTATAATTTTTATACCTAAAAAGTATAGACATAATTTAGGTGACAATTATGGAAATAATTAATTTAGAAATTATTGACAATTTGAATAGGGATAATTAATTCATATTGGGGTGAAATAATTATGTGTAATAATAAACGCCTAAGACACGAGGTTAGACTCGTTTGTGGTATAAGACTGCCCGGACCCGCCCGGCAAATCCAGCAACCAAAAATGGTAGTCTAATGTGAGAGGTCAAAGGCATAAATTAAATGCGTAACAATTGTAAAGACACGAGGTTAGACACGTTTGCGGTATAAGACTGGCCGGACCTGCCCGGCAAATCCAACAACCGCAAATGGGATTCTAATATGGGAGGTCTTACAAGGTTACGGTTATAATGAATTAAGCAACACGTAAATAAGGTAAACATGTGGTGGGATATGGGGGTTAAGTGGGTGACATGGGTGACATGTGAAATACGATTAGAAACACTTAACCAAATTGAAACATGTAAGAAGACATGAATAAGAAGCGGTTAAGTGGAAAATTCTAGTGTGGACCAAGTATATAAGGAAAGCTTGTGTCAAGCATGGGGACCCTTTTCAAACTAGTAACCCATTAAATATCTTTGTGAGCTCGAGTTAGATCAAGGACGGGACACGCTTACTGGTTTGATTGTAAGTGGTCAAAATGGGTTAACGGTGGCAACGCAAGTCCAATGGGGTCATGTGCGTGTGTTGGCCCGGGCTGTTAGTTAAGATGTTGTTACATCGTGTAGATATAAGCCGCACATTTTAGTGGTATCGGGTTGCCGCTTTGGGGAGTGATACACCCCACTGTGGGACCAGCACGGGTATCTACGAGTTTGGGAGCCGTTCGTATGGGGGTAGTGGGTACAACTAGTGGAAATAGGGGCAGGAGGCATCTATGGAGATAGCTAGGGGTACACGAAACTACCATTATGATTATTATGTTCAGTAGGCGGGATCAACTTTTAGGGTGACTAGTAGTGGTGTAGTATAGTAATCATCCTATAGTGATTAGGAGCGAGATTAACGCCAGAATATTCCTCTTGTTTGTTTTGTCTTGCCCACTTGTTTCACAGTCATTCCTTGTTTTACCAGTTTATGCCTTATCCTAATTACTTTAATTATTATGTTGTTATAGTTATGGTACTCGCCAGACTTTATGTCTGACCCCCTTTGTTTTTGCCCCTTTTCTTCCTTTCCCTCCCCCCCAAGGTTCTCAGTGTGGGACTAGTGCTAGTGGAGCTTGATTCGGATCTTTCTCTCTCTTTAGAAGTGCTTGGATTGCTGAAAGTAAAGTTCAGCTCATTTTTTTATGGCTACTTATGTTAGGGGTTATGCTTTTTTACTTTATGTACTCAGAAAACAATTTGTCAAGATGGTTACTAAGTGTACTTGGTTTTTTTGTTGGTTTATGATGTTGTTGTAATCAAACTATTTCTCCACTGCAATAAAAGTTGTTCTAAAATTTTCAAGTACCAATATATGTATCTGTCTTGTTATATTCTATTCTATTCACCAATAATACTCCATGAAAGTTAATGCATTCCCTTTGAGAGTGACATTAATGGACGTTGGGTGCTACAACTTGCCACATAAATAATATGATAAAACATAAACTGGCATGCAGACTAAAATGTATTCAGGTTTGTTGGTGTCAATGTTAGACGTGATCTCTAAAATCTTTAAAATTGCATTTTGAACATAAACTTCTTCATCAAACTCCAAAGCCATGTTCTACTTCAAAAATCAAAGGATATATTAAAAATGCAAGGTAATTTGATACTGGGGGGAACAAACTTGATGCAAAATTGCAAATGTATATGTATGAAAATAGAGTAAAATTGGCACAAAGCTAACTCTTACTTTTCAGTAGTTAACAAATAAACATTTAGTTGTGCAATTATTTACAAACATCAAAATGAAGTGCAAACAAATATGATTATAACTTAAATTTAAGATTGCATTGGAATCACCTAGATGATAATACACTCTCTCAAACTTTGATTGTGTTAATAAAAAACCTAGCCTCCTCTCAAACGAAAAGCAATAGAATTCTGTTTTCTTGTGAAACTTGCCATAAGCAAAAATAATGGGAAGAGAAGCGAATCAAACATTCAGATAGGGGTTGCAATGATTTCTCTTCTCATTTATTTGGTTTTCAACCTTTTACCCTAAAATAAAGGAAAAATTGTTGCGCAAACGCAATGATATTTTTGATAGGATGAATGGATTACTACAATAATGAGAGAAGAAAAAGGAAAATTGCGCTAAGCTATCATGCCATATCTTCTCAGTGCTTACTTACAAGACATCCTCCGCAAGATCATTAACTTAATTGTGTGCTTCATCCCATCAAACGATGTGAACTCCTTTTGGCCTCATAAATGGTTCGTGTGTTACTGCATGACTTGTTCTCATCGAGAAACCTTCCTATAGTGCTCATTCAATTCCTATTCTGATAGCAAAAGCAAAGGAAGGTGGCATTGATGTCATACAAAGTTACGTATTCTGGAATGTACATGAGCCTATCAAAGGACAATTCAATTTCCAATGAAGGAATGATGTAGTGCGATTTATAAGACAGTTCGGGATCATGGCTTATATGTCAAACTGTCAGTCTTTGAGTTGCCCCTTTCATTGAATCAGAATGGAAAAACAAAGGCCTCCCATTTTGGTTGCTTGATGTACCAGGAATTGTCTTTCGATCAAAAAATCATCCTTTTGAGTTTCAAATGCAAAATTGGGTAATAATGATAATTAACTTGATGAAGTCAAAAAGACTCTATGCTTCTCAGGGTGGCCCAATTATCATCTCTTAGATTGAGAATGAATATGAAATGGTGGAACCAGCATTCCATGAAAGAGGGCCACCTTACGTATGTTGGGTAGCATAAATAGCTGTAACCAATAAACTAGGGTTCCTTGGATGATGTGCAAGCAGAAAGATGCACCAATTCCAATGATTAATACATGCAATGGGTTGTACTATAGGGAAACTTTTAATTAGTGCCCTATTTCGTCAAGTGGGGATCACCTGGACCCAATTTCCCCTGGTTCGGTGGTCCGCACCAATTACATTACCTCATTTGGGTGGATTTACACTTTACCCCCTGAAACTCGGGTGTAATTCGGGGGGCAAAGTGTAAATCACCACAAAATGAGGTGATTTAATTGGTTGGGACCACCGAACGAGAGGAAATTGGGTCCAGGTGATCCCAACCCCTAATTCGCCTAATAAGCATGCATTGTGGATAGAGAATTGGATATGACAGTTCCAAGTATTCAGAGGGAATCAGGACAAAATCTCAGCCGAAGATATTGCTTTTATTATGGCTCTCTTTATAGCAGAAAAATAGGGAAGCTTTGTAAGAGCATCTCCAACAAAGGAAATCATGTTACGGATCCTGAATGGAGGCAAACATGGTCTCCAACAGATGTTACGTTGTGTAACATTCAGGCAAATGTTACGGGCTCTATTAAGATTTCTGAATTGGGCTCGCGCGCCCACTTTATCGGCTCATGAAGTCGCGAGCCGGTTTTTTTGGTGTGTTCTAGAAAAATTGGCTCATGACTTCACGAGCCGATAAAGTCGGCGCATGACTAGTTTAGATTTATTTTTTTCTCTATCCTACCTTATTTTCTAATAAGACAAAATAAAATCATAATTATTTTCATAGAATAAACTAATTTGGAACATAATAATAGATGATTAATAACCCGTACGAATACAAGAGAACGCGATGGTACAATAGAAAAGAACAACATTATTACTGCATACATGATTGATAAGTTCGGACTAGCATAAAATAAAACACGAATTCGGATAAGGGTGCTTCATAACTAGGTACCGCCATAGTGGTTCCATAAATTATTCATAAGATCCTTCTGCAGCCGGTTATGGAGTTCTGCATCTCTAAACATGACCTGACGGGTCAAATGAATGTTGAAGTCCTTCTCTGTTAGTGGTCGGTTTTGTCGGAATACTTGCGGTGGTTGCGAAGCACCCTCGTAATCGCAGTGATGTTACTCTTCATCCATATCTCTTTCACCTTCTATAATCATGTTGTGAAGAACGATGCAAGCAAACATTAGGCATCTTTTTCCTAGACCACAACCGACATGGATTAGTTGTCATTGCAAATCTAGATTGTAAAACACCGAAAACACATTCTACATCTTTCCTTTGTCCCTCCTACATCACTGTGAATTTGACTTGTTTAAGAGTCAATGGATTTGGACATGTTTTAACAATGGTGCTCCATTTCGGGTAAATGCCGTGACCTAGGTAATAACCATGCTCGTAAGTATTTTGACTTAGGGTAAATGTTAAAGGAGGTACCTGGCCTTGAGCAAGATCATTAAACATATGGGATCTTTCTATAACATTTAAGTCGTTATTCGAACCAGGGATTACGAACAAAGCGTGCCATATCCACAGATCGTACGATGCCACAGCTTCCAAAATGATGGTTGGTCGCCTTTCCTTGCCGTTGTACGTACCTTGTAATCCCTTAGGACAGTTCTTTCATTCCCAATGCATACAGTCTAGACTTCCTAACATTCCCGGCCAACCCTTGCTTTCTTGCATCTCTCTGATTCACACTACATCTGCTTCGTTTGGAAACCATAAGTATTATTCTCCGTAGATGTCCACCACTACTTGACAGAAAGTTTCAAGTGTTTCAAATGCCATGCTCTCTGCTATGTGGTATGCATCGTCTAAAGCATCGGCTAGAGTGGCATAAGCTGACATTCTCATAGCAGCCGTCATTTTCTGTTCACCGGACAACCCCTGTGTCTTTGATGCATTTTGTTTGAACTTAAAGTAATCATTGTTACCTTGAATACCAGCCAATATTCGAAGAAATAGATTTCTCCGCATCCTGTATCTTCTACGAAACATATCAGGCCCATAAGTGCAATCGTCATCGAATTAATCTTGCATCAAAGACTTATGGTATTTAGCTTGATTTCAGTGTATAAACCTCCTCCCAGCAACCGATCCCCCTCTAGTTGTGGATGATGAACCGTACGCTTCACGGTATAGGTCCCGTATTTCTTGTATTTCTTCCGATTCCTCTTAAAGGATTTCATCTTCCTCTGAATCGCTATCAAAAGCCAACACGCATTTCATAAAATTGGAATCCATTTATATTTGTGAATAAATTTTGATTTGAGACATAAATTGCAATGTTGTTGTTATATATAAAGTTTGAGGTATTGGTAAGTGGGTAGCTTTATTAGGTGGAGTGTGCTCCTTTATTGGACAGAGTGTTCCTTTATCGACATGGTGCTCCTTTATTGGTATGAGTGCTTCTTTATTGGACAGAGTGTTCCTTTATTGGACAAAGTGCTCCTTTATTGGATAGAGTGTTCCTTTATTGGACAGAGTGCCCTTTTATTGGTAAGAGTGTTCCTTTATTGGACGGAGTGCACCTTTATTGGACATAGCCCTTGTTTATTAGTACGACTGGTTTTTAATTGGACAGTAAATAGTGCACAGTGTAGATTCTCTGTCATGGCTCTAGTGAACAAAGAATAGGGCACATTGGAGTTTCTCCATCACAGACGTTTAGAGCATTGGACTTTGCATTACATAAATATTTTGCATTACATAACTTAGAAGATTGCAACAACGACAATTACAACATGAATAAATGCCAAAGTACAATTGAAGGAACTACAACAACTGAACACATAAACATCAAATTTAAAGTACAATAATAAATGTTACGATAGTTTCCACCCACACCTACCACGGACGTGGGTAAAATCCAGCTCTAGCTGCCTCAGCAACATTCTTTTTCAAATGTCATATTTCAGCTTGCGCTTCCAATGCATATTGAACTCCACGTTCGCACATCGGTTGGTTAATCCACTGCTTAAAATAACAACAATTAATTTCATCAGGAAAAATGTTGTGATCCTGGTAGGCTACACAACCAAAAAATCGGCGCCCAGCATTTTTTGGATCTTCGAAACAACGACGACCAATTCTTCTCCACAACGGCACACAGGGATGGATCCATCTAGGCGTTGTGGCTTGAGAATGCATCCTTCAACAACCATTTCTTTTCCAGATCTTTGATTTGCCACCCACTCATCGTCATTTTCCCATTTATCCACGTTGGAGGCTACACCTTCTTTTCCCTGTTCCGACACACTCCAAAAAGGGAACTATACTATTTTCTTAACAACTTAGTTGCTTTGGGGAAAGAGGAAGGAGGTGGCGGCTGGAAGAAAATAAATCGTGATTAAGAGTTTCAGAGAAACTGCAATATATAGGGAAAACCAGAGTGTAGGTCCGCAGTCGTCCACTTACCCATATTATTTAAGCATACTGAAGTTCGGAACATTATAAAACGTACTGCAGCGCCACTGCAGTTCGTTTTGTAATTAAATTATAAATCAAGATTGTTTCTCAAATCATTTTGTTATTAAATATTACAAACATCGTTTAAACAGAGTTAAAAAAAACTAGGGTCGTCCACTTACCCGTATAATTTAAACATTTCAGCACACGAAGGAGTTAAAAAGGAGGGTCGTCCCCATTTTATTTTATAAAAATCCATTAACTCATATATGTAAACAATATATTTTATAAACCATTTCCACAGCGATTTTTTGAAATTTTGATTTGGACATAAAACAAAATCTACAACATGAAAACCCATTTTTTTTCTCTTCCACTAGAAAAATGTTGTCAAGTAGATGCGAATGTGTCTTGTTGTGAGGAAATCCGACTTAGATTGGATCTTGTACAACCAATTGAAGTTCGGAATATTATAAAACGAAGTGCAGAGCTGTTGCAGTTCGTTTTATAATTAAATTATAAATAAGGATTGTTTCTCAAATCGTTTTACTATTAAATATTACAAACAACATTTAAACAGAGTTAAAAAACTAGGGTCATCCAGTTACCTGTATAATTTAAACATTTCAGCACATGAAGGAGTTAAAAAGGAGGGTCGTCCCCATTTTATAAAAATCCTTTAACTTATATATGTAAACAATATATTTTATAAACCATTTCCACGGAGACTTTTTGAAATTTTGATTTGGACGTAAAACAAAATCTACAACATGAAAACCAACTTTTATTCTTCCACTAGAAAAATATTGTCGAGTAGATGCAAAAGTATCTTGTTGTGAGGAAATTCGACGTAGATTTGATCTCGTACAACCAATTGTAGTTCGAAACGTTATAAAATGAACTACAGCGCCGCTGCAGCTCGTTTTATAATTAAATTATAAACCAGGATTGTTTCTCAAATCGTTTTATTATTAAATATTACAAACATCATTTAAACAGAGTTAAAAAACTAGGGTCGTCCAGTTACCTGTATAATTTAAACATTTCAGCACACGAAGGAGTTAAAAAGGAGGGTCGTCCCCATTTTATAAAAATTCTTTAACTTATATATGTAAACAATATATTTTATAAACCATTTCCACGGCGACTTTTTGAAATTTCGATTTGGACGTAAAACAAAATCTACAACATGAAAATCCATTTTTTTTCTTTTACTAGAAAAATATTGTCGAGCAGATGCGAATATGTCTTGTTGTGAGGGACTCCGACTTAGATTGGATCTCATACATCCAATTGAAGTTCGGAACGTTATAAAACGAACTGCAGCGCCACTGCAGTTCGTTTTATAATTAAATTATAAACCAGGATTGTTTCTCAAATCGTTTTATTATTAAATATAACAAACATCATTTAAATAGAGTTAAAAAACTAGGGTCGTCCACTTACCCATATAATTTAAACATTTCAGCACATGAAGGAGTTAAAAGGAGGGTCGTCCCCATTTTATTTTACAAAAATCCTTTAACTTATATATGTAAACAATATATTTTATAAACCATTTCCACGACGACTTTTTGAAATTTTGAAATGATACATCGAGCCATACATATGGAACGAGCAAATTTTACACAGAACATACGAAAAAATAACATTACGCAGAACATATGAAACGAGCAAACATTACACAGAACATAATACATGAGCAAATATTACACAGAACATATGAAACGAGCAAACATAACACAAAACATAATAAACGAGCAAATATTACACAGAACACATTAAAAAAAACATAAAGTCCAAAACATCATGACATACACATATATACATCGAGCCATAGACATATATACATCGCGAAATGCACATATACACATCATGATAA
This sequence comes from Allium sativum, assembly GCA_030737875.1. Lineage (NCBI taxonomy): Eukaryota > Viridiplantae > Streptophyta > Magnoliopsida > Asparagales > Amaryllidaceae > Allium > Allium sativum. Next base: position 38,662 of record JASFAX010002534.1, read on the forward strand.
ATCTGCGGCATCATCATCAGCACCATCCAAACCATGTCATCCCAACTATCAGAAGGGTCATAATACGGAATATCGTCGCCATCACTACCACCTCCCGATCTGCCACCACTACCTAATCCGCCACCCTCACTTAATCCTCCACCCCCACCTAATCCCGTAACCCCACCTCCCGAACCGCCATCACCAACTAATCCATCTCCCCCTCCTAGTCTTCCATTACCACCTAATCCATCACCCCCTAGTCCATCACCCCCTCCTAGTCCGCCATCACCACCTAATCCGTCACCCCGTCCTAGTCCGTCACCCCTTCCTAGTCCGCCTCCTGAACCTCCACCAGTACATGAACCTACAATAGTACCTGATGTTGTTGTATCACTACCCCTTGCTGCTGCTAATCTGGCCTGTAAGTCAGCTATCTGCTCCTCAATCCCTGAACTATTGCCTGGTGCTCCTAATATAAGGACTGAGAATGTAGGAGGGCCATCTCCTGAATAGCCTCAATATGTATCCTATGCTGGTCTAACCGGGGTGCATACTGCATATGTAGAACATATAAAATCAGTTTCTACAGGTATAACATACAACGTAAATTCACAAGTACAAATTTTACCTTATGTAGCAGATATAATCCAGCAAAAGGGACACCGTGCACTGCAGGTGGGTAAATAATAGGTAGGAATATCTGTGTACCGCTAAGATCAAATGTCTGAAATGTATCGGCCAGAGTGAAATCCGTAGGCGGGTCGGAGATATGTGAAGGGGTCAGGTCAAAAGTAAACGGTGGAGGATGAACTCTACCACTAACCAATAAGGGACCAGTGTGATCGGAGTTCACACCCTGCATATAATCCGGCAGCAAGTACTGTCTAGGAGCTATCCGAACCCAATAAAAACCAAACTCTGCATCGAGTAAGTGAAAATCGGTCATATCAACCCATCCTTCTTGTCTTAGACCATCCACATACTGTCTCCTTATAGAACGCTGCAGCCCGAACATATCAAGTGGCAGAGGTGGATATTTAGGTACGCGCAACTAACTGGGACCCTAGTAATAACATCGATCTCCCAAGTACCAAATAGGAAGGTGGGCCGGTGGGAACAAGAGGGCACATCGAAGAGATAAGCGACATGCAATGGCTAATGGATGGGCATCAGGAAGTGGGCCATCCGCCGAAAGTAACATCTAATAAGAAGTCCAAGGTGCTCGTAATATGTTCCCCCTCTCTCTCATATCTAGTACGAGCCTCCATCAAGTCATGTCTCACACCAGCAGGAGCACGCCGAACCCCGTGAGTGCTCTCCCATCTACACATGTGTAGGAAAAAGGTCTCGGCATCATGAGTGGTAGTGGGTTGTATGCATGGATGCATGTTGGTCGTGTACTCGTAGTACCAGCATGGCAAAATGTACAAAAATCGAACATCTGGCGAACCTCTCCAAAAGCATAGGAGTCAAGAGCGACGTATAGATAACCCAATATGGCAGAGCCTCAATCAATCATATGCAGCTGCTCTAACTCGACTAGTGCTGCAAGGTAGCCCAACCTAATCGTACTATGTTGGTTCGAAAAGAATGTCGAACCAAGGAGGTATAAAATGGTATCCCTGTATACTATGTCATAGAAATCTACCACATTGAGATGCACTATGATATACTTAAGTAAATATGTGACGGAAACGGCACCATTAGCTATATGAGCCACTGACAAATCTGGAAAATAATGTAGATAGGAATCGGGTGACTCAAAAGAGGCATCAAATGGACAAGTGACTCTATCTGGAAGGCTAATCTCAATCCCCATAAGCATGTAAAAATCAGATGGGTTGTTATCTAGATCAAAATCCGAAAAGTGTGTATCATAGGCCACCGTCTCTCTAATAAGGCCTCTACCAATGGTAAGATCAAAGGACTAGGGATGTATAATACGGAAAAAGAGTCTTAACGGACTAGCTAGTATCCTCTCTCAAATATGTAATGGTAATATTTCAATGGCATGTCAAATAAACTTCGCCCAACTCCCGCGATGGTAGACGTACTCAGTCTATTAAAATTATAATAGTTAAATGACTATAAAACCACTATTAAAACGTATAACGTACATGCACTAAACTATAATGTGGAACCAACAGGGCATACTGTTTAACATTTCATTAACTATGAGCATTAAAAAAAAACTAAATTCATACCGGAACAGTGGCCAGTGCAGTTAAATATCGATGAGTGAATCCTTGTGGCAGCTCGTGGAGGATCCGTAAGTTCTCAATCGTCGTCCCCGCTGGTGGAGGAAGGTGAGCTGGACCAGATGCGTCGTCTAGCATACGTGCCGTCTCCTCATCTTCGTTACGCGTGGCGGCATCCCAACGTCATAATGAATAAAAAAATATATTTAAAAAGAGGATTTGGAAAGAGGGATGGAGAGTTTACCTCCTGTGCCATTCCTTTATAGGCGCGGGGAGGTCCCGAGCCGATTTTATCGGCTCAAGAGCTTGCAAGCCGATAAAATCGGCTCGCCGCTGCTGGAGAATATCAAAGATATTCCCCTGAACGTTACGGATCATAACGTTACGATCCGTAACGCTGCTGGAAATGCTCTAACTACTATATGTATCACGGAGAAACAAATTTTGGAAGGTATGGTTCTGCTTATGTAACAACAAATTATTATGATGAAGCGCCTCTTGATAAATATGGTTTGATCAAAAATGCTAAATGGGGTCATCTAAAGGAAGTACATTCAGTAATAAAAGCATCATCTGATCCTTTACTTTTCAAAAGTTATCTTTGCTATCAGCTTGAAAAACAACAAATGACATATGTTTAAAGGCAAACAAAACTGTACTGCATTTCTTGTTAATAATGATATGGTGCATGATGTTGCAGTTCAATTTCCAAGAAGAACATACAAGTTGGCTAATAGATCCATCATCATCCTACCAGATTGTAAAAATGAAGCTTTCAATACTGCAAATGTAAAATCTAAAGATGTAAAAAGATCGACAAAACTAATACACACTACAACAAAAACACCATATTACAACTTTAATTTTACAAAGGTGGTAAAAGCACCATTGTAATAAATGTTTTTTTACAACTTTTTTCCAGAAAAGTTGTAATAAACTTATTTTTAACAAATGTGTTATTTTGACAGTTGAAATAAAAGCCTATCACAACTTTTATTTTTTGACTGTTGTAATATATGACTATATTTTAATATAATTAACAACTAATAATTTATATTTAAAACATTTATATTGATAATTTATAATTAATAACTAATAATTACTATTAATAATCAATTAGGAAGTAATAATTAATAATCAATCCGTAATATTTAATACTTAGCAATTAAGAAGAATAATTAAAAAATATAGTTAATATTACATAATTATTATTATTTATTAATATTTGATAATTATTAATGATAATAATTTCTAATAAAAATGAATACATAATAATATATACTCAATATTAATACTTAAGAGTCATAATTAATCAAAACATTACTACTTTTGAAGTGATATTTAACAAGTAATGATTGATATGTATATTTTATTATTAACTGATAATATGTATTTATGATTGTTAATAAACTTGAAGTTAATAAGCAATAGTTATTAAATTATTGTTAATTAATTGAACTAAATTGAGATAAACAATAATAATTAAACTAGAAATAATTAATAACTAGTTGTATATGGACTTAAAACTAAGGTAAAGTAAGAAGATCAAAATGCAATGAAGCAATCTAGCGGCTCATATCAAATCAAACAATATTACTTCCTACCGATTACATAACCCGCTCCTTACGTTTCTTTTGACAAACCCTAGTTAGCCACCGCATCTCTATTTCGTTGAATCTCCAATTATCGTCCATTGCAGATCAAATCGATGGGTTGCCTGCCGATGAAGACCTCACCTGCGTTTCAGGATGGTCTGCTTATAGCCGACTATAAGCCAAGAAGGGGTTGGTATCTCGTTTATTTCCACGCCTTCTTCAATTCGTTCTTGTTGTATCAAATCTTGAATCATTTGTTCTTAGTTTGGGTTTTTCTCTTATCAATCATTCTTAGTTTGGATCGATCCCTCTATTTTTTGCTGCTGCGCTTTGATTTTTATCATTTTGATTGCTGCCTAAAACCATCCAGATCTTCTTTTATTCAGGTATAATCTTGCTGACATAGCTATTTTAATTTGTTTCTATTGTTAATCTCCTGTGTTTGGCTTTTACTATTCTATCGCATGTTATATATTTTATTTTAATTTGTTGGATTGTAATGTTCTGATTAAATACCGATTACAGTTGAATAATCTATACCATTAGTTACAGATGATGTTTTTGGTGGTCGATTCTTTGCATAAAAATTATAATAGTATGACAATCAGATAGTTTAAAATTAGTATCTTTATCTCAGTAAGGCAATAGTTTTCTTTTAACCTAAGGGAACATAATCAATTTGTAAGAGGAAATTGTTTATGAATCTGTAGCAAGTTCCCCTTTCAGACATATGTATATATACCATATTCATATGACAAATAATCTATTTGTAATATTTAATTTAGTACATATAACATATATATAGGCAACATGACCCATTGCTGGTTTGTTATTGTTGTACTTGGATATTGTTGAACTTATACATGCCTAATGAAATATACGTGCCGGTTGGTTATTGAAAACGTTATATGATATGCTGCCAATACTAAGAAAATAGACCCGAAGCTTCATTTGAATGTTAACAATTTTCATTTGTAGAGTATAGACCATAACTATACTTCATTGTAGTTAGTATCAATCTTATGATTTTCTGTCTTTTGGAGAGTATAGACCATAAATATAGCTGTTAAAAGAATTAATAATTGACCTTAGATAAATGTAGTTGCACTGGAGACATGGACCTATCCAGAATTGAAGGTTCAACAAATAGATAATGTTTGTTATAGTTTAGAATAGACAAGTACATATAGAAGGGTATGCTAACTTCTAATTTGTTTTGGCATTGTAGAAATCAATATGAATTGACTGTCGTTTTCTAAGGTGAACTCTACATCCAAATGTATAATAAAAAGACCCACCACGGCACCACCAATATTTATAATAAAGCCTCTCCTCTCATTTTGGTTTGATTGGTACATTTGTTCTTTTGTGCTTTTAGTCTCTTTTCCATGTTCAGATGAGCATTTATGTTGACAGTGTAAGTAGCATTCATTCATCCCAGATTCATTTATCTCAGTTTAAACTACACAGATTGAATTCTGTAAAGAAAAATAATATTGTACATCAAATTTTGTTCAGCTCTACATGGTTTCATCACCAAGTGCGTCCACATTTGTTTTTAATCTCGATATAACCTTCTTTTTTATAAAGTAGTTTTCTATAAAAGCTTACTGTACAGTGTTCTGTTGTACTGTCTTATGTGAACATCATCCTTGAAATTTTTCTCAGGTGCTACTTCATGGTACATACACATTTGGAATTATGCGTGTTCCGAGCAGAAGTTGGAATTATCAGTCGTGTGCGTCATACGCCTTTGGTTCCGTTAGTTGGTTATTGCATTTCAGGTGATCATAGATTTGCTTGTGTATGAATATGTTCACCACAAGACTCTCGAGTTCCATTTGCATGGTAAGCTTTCTTATCTTATTTCTGCTCTGATGAGTCAAATCTCTCTGCTCTGCTATATGGAATTTTATTTCATTTTCTGTTGTTGCTTCTTTGATGTTGCTTGACCATATATTCTTGTCTTGAGATGTGGTTAGGTTGTGATACTGAGCATCTGTATGTTTTTTCAAGTATTCACATGCCTGGTCTGTGCATTTACTATCCATGCATCCTCCTGTTCCTGAAATTTAAGTTAACTAGATTACTCAGATTTTCATTTCTGAATTGATTTTTTTTTTTTGGTGCACGTGTTTGATTGAGAATTGTACCAATTTTGCCTCACTAGATCAGTTGAATTCAAATCGAGGATTTTTGTGCATAGTGTTCAAATATAAAGAGTTAGCTGTGTATTTTAACCGTTCTCATTTTTATCTTTCCTGTTAATTTCATAAATCCATCCTCTATCACTAACTGTGTATTTTGTTTTAAGGATGAGAGTGGAAGCAGCCGTCATGGAAGCTATATGGCATTCAAGCCTAACATTGATGAACTGGAGATGTTATTAGAGGCTTATTTTATTCAGATAGTATGTAATAATGCACGAAATGTTGTCTAAAACTTATTGTTTGTAATACTGAATATTTGAGTATTTTAATAAATTAGTTTGCAAATAACTGTAATATCAGAATTGCTTATGGAGTATTGCTATATTTAGTGTATTGTTCTTTTCAATTGCAAATGGTGTCTATTTTTTTTTAAAACCCAAATGTCAATCACAACGGTGCATAACAGTTGTAGTAGATATTATTACAACGGTGCATAACTGTTGCAGTGAAGTTTATAACAACAGTGGAAAAAAGTTGTAAAATATAGCTATTACAACGGTGTTGTAACGGTGCAAAAATGTTGTTAAAGATATTAGTCTATTACAATTTCTTAATACACGACGGTTAGCCCACCATTGTAAAATGTATATTACAACGGTGTTCCACTGTTGTAATAAGGTCATTTTGTTGTAGTGACAATATGTTAACAACATAAATAAATAGAGAGAATTTTGGGAGGGGATCCCAAGCTTTGATCAGGCTTCATACAAAGCAAATGGTCTACTAGAACAATTATCAACAACTAAAGGTAATACAGATTACCTTTGGTATATAGTTAGCTACAATAGATATTCACATGAAACGAATCTTAAATTTTATGTAACATCAAAAGCTCATGTCATACATGCTTTCGTTAATGGTGTATATGTTGGAAATGCACACGGAAGTCATGTAATTCATGAAGAATATGATCTGAATCTAGATGTATCAATTGCGTTAAAT
>JASFAX010002535.1:0-20000 GCA_030737875.1 Allium sativum
TCAGGTTCAAGCCATTCATCACACCAATATATACAACAGTTCAATATCATAATTTTACTAGTTATCAGATGATGGGTTTTAAACTGGCAATTAGATGTCAAATTTTAACTTAACTGTAAAACAGTCAAATTTAACTACACTATCGGTACAAATAAATTTAAAATATGCAATTTAACAGTCAAACATCAATCCATACAACCATATCATGACATGATATTGATTTAACTAATATTAGAATACTTTAGTTAGGCGTGAGTGGGTTAAATCACTCACCTTGGCTTTAAACGAGGTTGAAATCCAAATTTTAGCCCAAAATTCAATGTTCTCAGAATCAGCCCAAACCAGCGGCATCGCGAAGAGCTCGTCGATACGATTCTAACGCAACAAACCGCGTGTCATTCTGAATTCGTATGAAAAAATTATAAACATTTTAAGATTTGGAATTTTAAATTAAAAGCAAACATAAATAAACAAACCACCCACTTTCATTGTCACGTCAGCACCCTCCCACGTCAGCAACTTCTTCTCCTCCCTCATATTACTGAACGCATGCTCCAACGACAGAAAAACACCATAGTCGATCCTTTAATCCTTCCTAACTCCCTCATTCCTCCATTATTTCACAAACCGTTTGCACCAGAATACTCCACTTCGCAAATGCCTCCTCCCCATCACCCTTTCATCCATCTCGCACGCCTCCCAAGGATCAGACCTCCACGTCAAAAACAGCCCAGGTCCGACACTTTCAAGGTCTATACTTCAAAAAATTTTTGCCATGACTTGATTCTCGATACCAAAAACCGGAAAATGATAACCAAAACGTCAATTTGTCGCTGTACAGATCATAGATGCGAACCCTAGATTTGCGTCCTGAAGTTTGAATCGCCACCGACCTTGATGAGATCCATATGAGTAAGGAGAGAATCGAAAGACAGGAATATAGAATGTGGTTTCATGATTTAAGGATTAGAGAATGATTTTTTTTTTCAAAGTTGAAACAAAGCATCAGCCATTTCGTTCTGAACGATGAATGGAAGTGGCGGCTACAGTAAAATGAGAAAGAGGGGATTAGGTTTAGAGAGGAAGAGGCTATCGTTGGTTTTATTCCAGAGAAATAGCGATGTTTTGCTATGGGAGAAATAATCGATTAGCGAGAATTTAGTTGTAATTATGATTATCTACACATAGAATTTCAATGGTTTAAGGAAATAAATAAAACATCCAATCCTTTCATATTCATGTTTAATTCAATTACAAACGTTGTTAACTTAAAATAAGGCTTATTATTTAGGAATTAATTACATATATGATAAATCCCAAATTCAATTATTCAACAATCTTGATTGAGCATTAAATTTTTTTAAAGCAATCAATTTACTTTCATTAATCATTCTTTACAAATATAACTATATTTTCAATCTATGCAAAAAATTACAATTATATCTAGTTGACATCCATTGTACAAACAACGTACCTATATTTTTATCGTATTCAATACAAAAAAAAAATCAATATATAGGAAATTCCAAAATGAGCTAATCTATCTTATATATTGTTAATTAAATATTAATTCAAATTTCAATATAAGTAACTTACCAAGCATAAAGTTATTATATAGTTATTGTAATTCATTGTTTAACAAATCAAGTAAAATTTATATCTTAATAATTTAAGACACAAATAACTAAATTCTATATTTATCCCACTATGGTTCAAAAATCACATTAACTTTAACATTATATTTCAATTTTAGAATTAATTTGTTTGTTTTATTGTATTAATTCAACATTCATTACAATACCGTTACTTCCATTTGTTTGCTACATTACATTAAATGTCAACAACAATTTAGCCATCATAAAAGAAAGTATAAAATTCGTTGACCTGAGAATATGAATGCTCCACTCTTATATCTATTTTTTTCTATCATTGAATTTTGTAATAAAATGTGCATGACCATTCGAGCGTATACAACAATTAATGATGTCAAAATACAAAACTATCTACATATGAAAACGTATGTAAAAGATATATCATTGAACCGTACCAAAAATTAAAGATCATATTAAATTGGGTATACAAATTAAACTGAGCAATTAATTTTAAAATTAATCAATTTCAATTTAAGTCTTAGTACGTTTATATAATTTCCTCAATTACATTTCTACCCACTTTCTTCAAATTAAACATACATTTCAATTTAATTTCAAAACATGTTAGTTTTACTCAAATCAAAATAAAATTCAAACTAACTTTGCGAATTGATTTTATTTGTATTTAATTCCAACATTGATTTTTTCTTTTCTTTTTTTACAATTCAATTGAATTTCAACTATAAATCCTTTAACTCAATTCCATTCATTTTCTTTAGGATTTCAAAATTTTCATTATTAATTACTATAAACAAAATCAAAGTTAAGTTTACAATCAATGCAACTTATTATTGTTATAATAAGTTGAAATTCATTACCTAATTCTCTTTAATTAAGTTCACACATCCAAAATTTATATAGTTAAATCATCAAATTTTTGTTTATAACAAAATATGTATTCAAAAGTCATATTAAATTTAATAATCTAAATTATCGAAAAATAGGGGTTGTTACACATATCGCGTTGTATGTTACCACAAATTAATTTATGAACAGCCAAAAGGAATTCATGCACTCCAAGAGTTGCATATTCCAAGTATAACATGTACAAAGTCAAATATTCATTCATGTTCTTTTCTTCAGGAAAAAAAAAATGAATGGGGAAAGGGAGGCGTTGAACACTTCAGACATAGCAACTTTGGGGTTGCTTATGTGTTGATGTTGTGTTAAATGTTCCAGAATTGCATCTTTTAAACAGTACAGATGAGAAAAAGGCATACACAGAGCAGCTTGATGCTTCTTCTCCTGATAAGGTTTGTTTTTCTTTCTTTGTTCTATCAATTCCATACAGCTTAAATTACAGTTTTCCACATATCATCAATGAATGAAATTACACATGATTCAGTAATTTTAAATAGCTTAGGTTCAAATAGTACTTATGAAGATCCCATTTCGTTAATATATGTTTTGTATTCACAACTTCGTTATACTATGCATCGTGTGTCATGTGTACAAAGTTTTTGTAATGTATTTTTGTTGGGTTTGTTCTTAAATTGAAATGAATATGAACATAGTTACATGAAAATTGGTGAATATCATGCACACTATAGAATATAATAGTGTTTCAATCACCGTATGTAGAAATTCTGGGAAGCTAGTGGAAACTGCAACTTGGATATTGCAGCTTCAAGACTTGGACTGCGAGTTAATGCAGTCGGCCATGTAGGAAATGATAATTTTGGCCATTTCCTTCTTGGTGTGCTGAAAGATGAAGGAATAAATTTTATTGGAAGGAATGAGAATTATGAAGATTAAAAATAGACAACAGTTTGTTGGGTTCTAGTGGATCCCTGAAATTATAATCTGTATGTATTTTACGTTGAAATTGCTTGATTTTGCATAATTACATGTATATCTATCTTTATTATATGATCTCCTTATAATTATTAATATCGTTCAATGCTAATAATAAGTTGTCCCACTAATAAAAACTTCTTAGTTCAAAAAATTGGACCAGAGTTTGTCCAACTTGTAATGGTTTGCCCATAAAATTGGACCAGAGTTTGTCCGAAAAATGTTTCTCAAAGGTGAAAAAAAAGAAAAGAATAATAAACAAATAAATGTCACTTGAAGCAGTCTATAGATTTGTATATTGTTCCTTATATGTTAAGTAGTTCACAAAGTATGATTATCCTTAGATATAGTTCAACTTGTTGAAAATTGCAATAAATTTGAAGTTGGAAGTGTACAACTAACATGGGAGTGACAAATCAAAATAACGTGCGAAACATTATTTCATTTTTGTGTTCTTTTTGTATTCAACGTACATATTATGCTTTCAAGTTAATTGTGACTTCTACAATTAAAATTAAAAGTGCAATCTTCCAGTAAGCATGCATAAACATTAGAGCAATGCTATAAGGGAAACCCCGAAGTTTTGGACGAATATATCATATTATAATAGTCTTGGTCTTACACATGAGTGTGATCCAAGTTTTCGCAAATCATGTATGTTTCGACAGCCTCTTCTTATGTATGTCTCCCTCGTGTTTTGATTTCTTTATTGACCAAAAAGAAATTACATGGAAATGCATGAATTACTTGTTGCCATATTTAAACCATTAATTACATGGACACGCACCATGCTTGGTGAATCTTGTAGTACGTACACTAAGGTGGTTCTCCTCACACTGACCTGCATGTATACTGTGACCTGGTTCGGGAAAAGAAAAAAAATATAGAAAGAAAGAAAATAGGAACCTGGTTTTACTACTTATTCACCTTGTCACCTGCTCGTGGTTTCAGTCATATATATCTATATGCAAGAAGGTGTATGTGTATTCCTTGAACACTTAGCTGTTTTAGGCTTGCAATTATTTTTAGATCTCTGCATTTCATAAGGAACAGGGACATTTTTAAGTTTGCATGAGAATTAAGGATGGATTAGGAACTGTTCCTCATGCCTTTTTGTAGCTTGGATTTCTAAATCTATTGCATGCATGTTCAAGTTAAAGCAGCTTGGGTACTTGAATATATGGGTTTGCACCAATTGTCATATTTGCCTGCACATATCATATTTCGAAATATCCACCTATTGTTTTTTTTTTCTAACTTGAAATTGCTAGTCCATGCTAACTTTTAACGCCACTTCATGCAAATCATCCCACATATTTATATTTAAGCTGTTTGGAGACCTGGGCACATATTGTTTTAAGAAATATAGGTTCCAGGCACCTTAAACGTGGAAATTGAACTGGGTAACCCCATGGATGTTGTATGTTGGATGATATATGCGTATGTAACTTATTTGTTTGTTGCATGGTGTTAGGCCTATGTACATTTTTTATCATACTTTGAAGCGGGTACATCATTAACCATGCTACATAAAACTTTTAATGTCGCCATTCTATTATTGTTGCATGCAAATATTTTGATCCATTAGGGCATATATTTAGGTAACTTCATGGTTATTGTGATTGAATTATTTAACTAATTGTTTTGATTAACTATTTTATTTATGTTTTTATTGAAGTCGCTCACTTGAAATAAGTTAAATCCTGAACCGGGTGTATTGTGTTTTTGCATGGAACGCTCGGGTCAAGCCCCAAGTGTTACAGATGCAAACATTTAGCTCTTAAAGAGGAGAGGCATGTGAAGACGGATATGCGCGCAAGCCCAACTAAAAGCGTAAACTTTTATTCATCTTAAGATTCATGTATACATTTTTTTCCGCTGTATAAACATTTTAAAACTCTGAAATTTGTATAAAAGTTTATGTTACAATTATATTGGTTGTGATTCTATGTTAGATTCCATTTTAAACTCCGTAAGCCAATAACAATCCGTCGTTTTGGGCGCTTCGAGTTGGTTTAACTACTGATTTGTGGCGGTTAAAATGACGGGTTGTTACATAACCAAATGCAATCAGTTGGAATTTTTACATTCCTTGCATGTTTTATTAATTTTGTAGATGCTACTGTTAGCCTCAGTGAGTCGGTGTTTTACATTGCTTACATGTTTTTATTAACCAAATGCATTATTTTTTGTAGATGGTGCAGGGAACCGATCGGTATCATTATTTTCCGCTATGAGTCTAAACATTGAAGTCTTGCGGACATTCAAGTAAGTTCTCATGTGTATGTTAAATGGATTTTGTAACTCGATCTTTTGCACTTCTAGCTACTTGGCTCCACTGAATTTTGACTTCTTGATCTTGTCATCAGTAAAAAGAAATCAGTGTTAAGATACCAAAAGCAACTTACTTGGCTTAACACTTCAAATTCATACCATGCTTCTCATCTTTTTAAACTTTCAAATAAGCATATTCTATTTCAATGTTACTGTAGTATGGTTATCATTATTCAGAATTGCAAATTAAGATTTCATTACCGCCCTGGTTCCTTTTTTAATTCGATATTTGCTTATGCAAACTGGGAAAAACCAATACAAACCTCTAACCATACTAGCAACATATCTAAACATATCCACATCATGTACAAAACACACATACAATGACACATCTCACAACGAACTAAATACTATGTGAAAAACAGGAGGAAAACTGGAACTTTGGACTCGGGACTCACTTGGCCAACTTGGACTGAGTTGCTATAGACATGATCCACAGTCGACTGACAATTTGAGTGAAGGATGGACGATGATGCGGGTCCGCTGCCCAGCATTGCTCCATTAACCTTTTCCGTTCTGCATCACATGATGCCGGGACAGGTGGCCTCAGTGTATTGTTTACGATACCACCTGCATTTTCCAATTTAATGTTTAAAAATCCACCTAACATATATGACAACTAATGAATCAATCTCAGCATCTGTTAGCAGAGTGTGTTTATAGCCTAAGATCAACAATAAATAAACAAACATGGTCCATATAGCATAAATTTAGGAACTATTCCCTTTTTATAAATGAGAGTAATACACTAAAGCTCGGAACTTTGTGTTTATAAATAGAACTGTGTAAGCATGAATACCTATGATGGCACTGCTTATTTTATTCTAACAGGTACGACTGGACAAAATCAAGAGCAAGAATTCAAAGAATTAAAATAGAGTGAAGCATCTTGTTTATTAGCTATTTATGTATTTAACTAAGGTGAATTTGGAGAAGGTTAATTAAGGTATCAGGTATCTCATGTTTTTATTCCTCAGAACATTCACTTATACAAACTTTATTCCAAGTTTTAATGTACGTTGGCCTGCTCATTGCACATTTTTTAACTTGTTTGTCCTTCATCTAGTTCTTTTAATGCACATTTTGGATCAATCACCGAAGACGAAGACATTGAGCATAAGAGGTTGTGAGTGAGTGTAACTAAGTGAATGTAGTGAAATAATATTTGTACAAATGAGTATTTTCATATTTTGTACAGTAATTGTGTAATAGAAAGAAATAAAACTATGTATTGTTCAAGAGTGTAATAAAATAAGAAATTTTGAGTTCAATATTTTTATATTACTACGATCAGGTTTTTTTTAAAAAAAAACAAAAACAAAATAGACTTTTTACAACGGGCTATGCCTGTTGCAATATAATGTATTACAACGGGCAGAAGCCGCTTGTAATTTATTAGCTATTACAACGGGTTTGTAGCCATTGTCATAGAGTCGTTGCACGTGACAAAGCACGTTATTACAACGGTCTTTTACAACAGTCGCTGACCGTTGTAATTTAGTTGAGACCTATTACGACGACGCATATTAGGACGGGTTTTTGCCCGTTGTGAAAAGTATATAACAACGGTTTTTGCCCATTGTAAAATGACTGTTTTGTTGTAGTGCACTTGCTCTTGTACGTGCAGTATTCCTTTACTACAACATTTACCTTGTCTGCATGTAATGGCGGCTTATTCGTCGGTTTCAACTGGAGCTAATAAAGCTAATCATGATTTTGCTTCACCATACTATACGGTCGCAAAATACCTAGTTGCGTACACGCCGGAATTTCACCCCATTAGGGATAGGCGATATTGGCCATTAATGGATAATCAGTTGGTTATACCCCCTGTAGTGAAAAGGCCGACTGGACGCTCGAAGTCCACCATATTCAAAAATACTATGTGAAAGAGTCTATGCAGCGGTATAGGATCGTATAGTATGGAGAATAGAACATAGTATATATAGTAGAGTAAAAACCAGTAAATCACACAGTCGATATATACTGGTTCGGACCACTGTCGTACGTCTAGTCCCAGACTCACTTCTGGAGTTTCACTAAAACTAAAACCCTCACCTTACCCGGAGAAATAGGTACACAATTACCCGAAAGCCGAACCGGATTTCTTGCCTCAACCACTGCAGAGGACTTGCACAATACAGAATAATTGATGAATTGTTTGTGTTTTTGATAACACGGATATGTCAAGTCGAAGTACACCCTTCCTATAACCTTTCCTTGACGATAGTAGTGTAATTCGTGAAGGAATATAGAAGGTTTAAAAGATTAAAATCTTTAGAGTATGAAAATGAAGTATTTAGAGACTTAGAGATCTTTTAGAAAAGATAGAAAGAATTGGAGTAAGATTCGGTTCGGAACAACTTTGATCAAGCCTCTATTTATAATTTATAAAAAGTTACAACTAATCATGAGGAGATTTGATTAAGAGATATGAATTAGAAAGTTGTGACTTTTCATTTTCAATTGCACCTCTTCGTATTCAGATGTCTGAATAAAAATTTCAGATGTCTGTTTTGATTTAAAAATGAAACAACAAGAAAATAGTGTATTTTGGTTCAGATTCAGATGTATGAATTTTTTAATTCAGATGTCTAAATTAAAATTCAGATGTTTGAATAAAAAAAATTCAGATGTCTGTTTTGAACAAAACTCAAACAACAAAGAAATAGGCTATTTTAGCCAATATTCAGATGTCTGAATATTTTAATTCAGATGTCTGAATTAAAATTCAGATGTCTGAATATTGTGATAAGTTTATTTTTCTTTCAGCAGACAGACGTCTGATTTAAAAATTTTGGACGTCTGTTTTCTGCTTCATGCCTATGCCTTGTGTATGTCTTGTATAAAATCTTATAAATTGAAAACGTGCATGTGTGTATATCACCAAGGAAGAATTTAACAATTAAATACTAATACTAACAGACTCTAAACACATATAATATTTAGTTTGAGCTGTTGAATCTGTTGTTGAGTTTCTTCCTGCAAAACAAAATTAGTTTATAATAATATATATGTACATGTATAGTTGTCATAATCAAAACGCTATACAGCGTGATTCAACATTCTCCCCCTTTTTGATAATGACAACTATATATGTAACTCCCCCTATCAATATGCATATATTATCATATATTTCTCCCCCTTTGTCATTGACAAAAAGGAAATACTTATGTAAATAATACACATGAATATGCATAACACACAAATATACAACATAAGCACAAATATTTACAAATAAACAGACATATGATAATCATTTTAAGCGCATTCAGACGACTGAATTATGGAACAAAGTTTTGATGCCATGAACATTCAAACAGATGAAATATGATAAAATATATAAGATTACTAGAGTTTTTAATTTATTCTAAGCTCTGTTTCCAAATATTTCAGAAATATTGGAATAACCTTCTCATTGTTGTGGTGTACCTGCAAAAAATATGATAAATCCTTTGGTACCCACTTTCTTTGTCAGGGTCCAGGGGTTAAATAGAAGGTAACCATACCCAAGAGGGTTTAATGGAACCTTTAAAAATAAATTTTTCAGTATTGACTACAGATTCCATAAATGAGTTAATGTGCTTCTTCCTAATCAAACTATTGTTAGTTTTTGGAACCCATATCTTAATTTTATTAATTGTTTTTGTGGATTTTGGTTTTGCATTAATTTTCCTCTTAAACTTTGTATTTTTCTTTGGAGGAAATTTCAATTCATTTTTGAATCCTAAATCATTTTTGTTTGAAGAGGGTTGAGAGTTTTCTATGATTCTTGTTAAATTTTCTCTACCCTTGTTAAAATTTGAAACATTTTTTGAAATGTTTTCTAACTTAGTTTGAATACTTTTATTTTCTAATTCTAGTTCTTTTACTCTAATTTTCAACAAATGATTTTCAGAACTAATTTCATCATTCTTCGTCTTTTGAGTTTCAATTTCTTGACTCAAAAGAGAAAGCTGACTATCCGAATTCGTAAGAGTTTCTTGAACTTTTTCAAGTTCTTCTTCTAGAATTATCTTTTCATCTTTTAACATATCTCTTTGGAATTCAGCTTTATTCTGATTTTCACGAGTTTCTTTAATCTTTTTCTTTAGAGTTTTTATTAAATTTAAAAGTTCAGCATTAACATCTATTAGTTCTTCATAAGATAATTCACTTACCTCAGATTCTTATGCCATAAAACACACATTTGTTTGCTCTTTATCACTATCATTATCAATGTCACTGCTTGATGAATCTGAGTCTGAGTCATCCCATGTAACAGAAAAGGCTTTCTTCTTGAATTTTTCTTTCTTGCTTTTATTGAAGTTCTTTTGATTTTCTTTCACCTTGTGACCTTTCTTATGACAATTGAAACATTCTAGTTTTGAAGATGAAGGCTTATTTGAAATATTCTTTTTGAAATTTCCTTTGCTATATTTCAGAAATTTCTTAAATTTTTTGGCAATAAAAGCTAGATCTTCGTCTTCTGATTCAGACTCCTCTTTATCAGCATGAAAGGCCACAATTTTCTTTTCTTGAGCTAGTTCCTTTTTGCTTGAAGGTTTACTTCATAAGACATAAGATATCCTATTAGCTCTTCTGGTTTCATTGCTGATAAATCATTTGCTTCTTCAATGGCTAGTACTTTTCTTTCCCAACCGTCAGTTAAAGAATTTAGTACTTTTGAAATGATGTCAAAGTCACTGTATTTTTCTCCAAGTCCTATCAATGCATGTAAGATATCTTGGAATCTTGAGTACATTTCGTTGATAGTTTCTTTTTGCTTCATTTTGAAGTTCTGGAATTGATTTTTGAGCATTGAAATTTTAGTTTGTTTGACTTTGTTTGTTCCTTCATGAATAGTTTTGAGTGTCTCCCATATTTGATAAGCTGATGTACAAATGCTAACATGATTGAATTCATTTCGATCTAGGGCACATTATAGCATGTTCATAGCTTTTGCATTTGCATTTGCTTCATCTTTTGAACAGTTGTCCAAGTTGCATATTCAGTAGTAGGAGCTGTAAA
Source organism: Allium sativum (assembly GCA_030737875.1). Taxonomy (NCBI): domain Eukaryota; kingdom Viridiplantae; phylum Streptophyta; class Magnoliopsida; order Asparagales; family Amaryllidaceae; genus Allium; species Allium sativum. Next base: position 10,791 of record JASFAX010002535.1, read on the forward strand.
CTCTTTTTGAGTTGCATTCCATGCACTAAAACCACTTGCTTGCATATAAATTCTCATTCTTGTAGCCCAGTAGTTGTAGTGTAGTCCGTTGAATAGTGGTGGTCTTTGAATGGATTGTCCTTCGGCAAAAGTAGTTGAGCTAGTACCTGGGTTATTCTCCATTTTATCAAAATATCAAATAACGGTGTTACGGTTATAGGATGACCTTGCTCTGATACCAATTGAAAGAGTCTATGCAACGGTATAGGATCGTATAGTATGGAGAATAGAATATAGTATATATAGTAGAGTAGAAAGCAGTAAATCACACAGTCGATTTATACTGGTTCGGACCACTGTCCTACGTCCAGTCCCAGACTCACTTCTGGAATTTCACTAAAACTAAAACCCTCACTTTACCCGGAGGAATAGGTACACAATTACCCGAACAGCCGGACGGGATTTCTTGCCTCAACCACTGTAGAGGACTTGCACAATACATAATAATTGATGAATTGTTTGTGTTCTTGATAACAGGGATATGTCAAGTTGAAGTACACCCTTCCTATAACCTTTCCTTGATGATAGTAGTGTAATTCGTGAAGGAATATAGAAGGTTTAAAAGATTAAAATCTTTAGAGTATGAAAATGAAGTATTTAGAGACTTAGAGATCTTTTAGAAAAGATAGAAAGAATTGTAGTAAGATTCGGTTCGGAACAACTTTGATCAAGCCTCTATTTATAATTTATAAAAAGTTACAACTAATCATGAAGAGATTTGATTAAGAAATATGAATTAAAAAGTTGTGACTTTTCATTTTAAATTGCATCTCTTCGTATTCAGATGTCTGAATAAAAATTTCAGATGTCTGTTTTGATTTAAAAATGAAACAGCAATAAAATAGTGTATTTTGGTTCAGATTCAGATGTCTGAATTTTTTAATTCAGATATCTAAATTAAAATTCAGATGTTTGAATTAAAAAATTCAGATGTCTGTTTTTGAACAAAACTCAAACAGCAAAGAAATATGCTATTTTAGCCAATATTCAGGTGTCTGAATATTTTAATTCAGATGTCTGAATTAAAATTCAGACGTCTGAATTAAAAATATTCAGATGTCTGAATATTGTGATAAGTTTATTTTTTTTTTCAGCAGACAGACGTCTGATTTAAAAATTTTAGACGTCTGTTTTCTGCTTCATGCCTATCCTTGTGTATGTCCTGTATAAAATCTTATAAATTGAAAACGTGCATGTGTGTGTATCACCAAGGAAGATTTTAACAATTAAATACTAATACTAACAGACTCTAAACACATATAATATTTAGTTTGAGCACTTGAATCTATTGTTGAGTTTCTTCCTACAAAACAAAATTAGTTTATAATAATATATATGTACATGTATAGTTGTCATAATCAAAACGCTATACAGCGTGATTCAACACTATGGACGAACGTTACAAATCAAAAGGAAACAAGTGCAACAAATGCGGTGATGTTGGTCATAAGAAAAATCGTTGTACTTCAGCTATTCAAATTCGGGTAATTTGGATATGATTATGTTTTGTTATTCAGATATGTAGTTGTCATGTTGATTGCTTAGTCGTTTCTTAATTAGATTTGTTAGTGTCCTATACAGCTACTGCCCGAATATGCTCACTGCCACCTTAGGAGGCAGTGAATAAATACCAGAGCATTGTCTGGGATAACGCAAGGCAACGTTATCCCAGATAACGCTATTTTAAATGTCCACTGCCTCAAGTGGAGGCAGAGAACATTTGCCATATCGTTTTCTCGGATAACGCGCTAACTAGCATTATCTCAGATAACGCTATGAAAAAGACTCACTGCCTCGAAAGGAGGCAGTGAGCACTCACCACACATATTTAGGCAGCCGCAACAAACAGCACTGATGAAGCGTAGTACGAAACGACTAAGCAATCAACAACATGACAACCACTTAATCATAGCAACAACATACCCGGATTGCATGACAATAGCATATTCGAAATACATAACAATAGCATATTCGAATTACATAATAAAATACCCAAATTACATAACGATAACATGTCTGATCTACATATTCGAATTACATAACAAAAACAAACTCGAATTACATAACGATCACATATCTCTGCAACAGCACAAATGTATATCACTTACACTATACAGTTTGCTTCAAATATAGAAAAAGTTGCTTCAAAATAAATTGTTGAACTGGAAGTAGTTGAAATTTTCATTACGTTACGTGAAGTAGTATTTGTCACTTAAATAAAACTACTAAAGCATGAAAGCCCGACTAGGTCCGTGTGTCAAAATGCCCCACCCGGTGAATCGTCGAGTAAATTCTTAATCAAAACTTAAAACCTTCAGCTTGGTCACGCTTCGTCTGTTTCATACGCCTTGGATGAACATATATATGTTCTATGTTCCATCTCTCCATAGTCTGTAAACAGTTAAGGTGCATGCATTAGTTCATCACTCAATCAACAAACACACAACTTTATATGGATAATTTGTACTTTAAACACAAATTGTACATTTAAGTTTAAACATACACATACAAATGCACATACTAAATAAGGTCAATTGGAACTTTAATCACTAATCTATAAATGTGAACATACACATGCACATACAAATACACAACTACATATGGATAATTTGAACTTTAATCCTTAATTTAACTTTAAACATACACATACAAAACCCTAAATCATGAAATTGTTGATGTATATTATAACTTGTACACCGTAGGAGCTTAAAAACACATCTATTCCACAAAAGAAGGGATTAGAGTAGAAATCACTAAACATGAAAACCCTAACTTTCAGAAATTACAATCTTTAAACAACAAAGTTAGGTAAACTTACTAATAGGAGGTGGTTGACAATAAGAGGAGACCATTGAAGTTATTTACAGAGGAAAAATCTGAATTTTAGCGTAGAATTGATAGGGGCGAAATTTTTCGTCTTTTGCTGAAATTAGAAAGGAAGTGGAAATGAGAAAAGAAAGAAATGCCCAGAAAAGTTTATACACATTTGGGCGTTATCTCAGATAACGCCTTCGAAAAAAAAATGAACTGGCATTATCTGGGATAACGCCAATAGACGAAAAGTGGTCTACATCTGTAATTACCTTTAAAATTGGTCTATTCTCATTTTAAGTTCTCAAAAAAGTCTAAACCGGTAAATCTATTTAGGCAAATTCTATTCAGACTCAGGCATTTGCTGAGTAGCCCCCCTTTTTTATTTTAAAATTTCACTGGACAAAAATACCCTTCGCTGAATATTTTTTTTTACACGTTTTCATTAACCACGCAGTGCGGGTGTGGGGATTGTGATTCATCCACGTAGTAGCCGTACGAGGTTGATGTCATTACCTCGTAGTTGCCCTACGAGATTAGCAATATTACCTCGTAGAGTCCCTACGAGATAGGCAACATAATCTAGTAGTGACTCTACGAGGTAAAAGGGTATTTTGATAATGCGAAAGTTTTTTAAAAATTAAAGGGCTAGTCAGCAAATGTCTGGATTTGAATAGAATTTGCCATCTATTTATTACTTATGCTGGAAAACAGAAACCTGAGAACTTATCTAATTACTGTCCCAACATCAGTTCCTTGGTGCGGATAGAAGCGAGGGTCAGACGATTAATTTTCTCCTTTCTATGGTACCGTTATTTTCTCCCCAAATTACTTTTCACAGATCTAATTTCGTACCAAACGACTTTTAATTCCTCTCCAAATCGTTCATCCCCTTGCCTCGTACGCATAATTTTTCACTTCTAAAAACGGCGTTCATCGTGTACACCCTACACAACTTTGAAGCTTCTTCATATGCTATACTCTGGATTGATTTCGTATTTCGTCAACCAGTAGGAATTTTCAGGTCTTGTGAAATTAGCTATTCCTCTGTGACTTTAATTTGTTATATGTGCTGATTTAACTCCCATGCTTATTATTTTAATTAGTTCGTTCTTGCACCGTGGTTGGTGGATTTTGACCATTTCTGCAATTGTACATTTCAATGAATTCACCAACCGTAAGCTCTTCTATTATTCACTAAGGTGCAATGTTACTTTACTTTAGTTTTGATTCATGCCTATTTTACTTTAGTTTTGACTTTGATTGTTCAATTAGGTTTATTTAATGCTCAAGAGAATGATGATAATACATTAGTTTCACTCGATGCAGCTACCTGCCAAAAAATTAGCTAATATTTCTGTATTTCCTCTCTATGTTCGTACTATGAAGTCTAACGAGTTGTTTGAACTAAAGTAGGCTATGTACTCCAAAATTAACAGACTTTGAAACATTTTGATTCCTATTTGTAATATTAGTTTTTAAGTTCTCATCGTTCACGTATTTAGTTTCAGTTTTCTCTTTCATAAGATGATATTACTACATTTTTATTTAATTCTAAAGATATTTCATCATGTTTAACTCATCAGTTTTGTAATAAAATTTATTTATTTAAGCGATGTTACTTTACTTACCCTAATTAAGGTGAGCACTTCGTGAATATATTCTCACGATGTTCATGGACAAACCTTTTGAATTTAATTTAATGCTCTACCTGTTCATTTATGTTTCTAAATGGACTAACTTATGTTTATACCGCTTTTTGTATCCAGTTATGTAATAATTTGATGGATGCCTTTTTTTTTGGATTTATAGCTTTAAAGGATGGATATTTTAGTATCTACCATGTTTCCTTTCTATATTTGATTGTTTTAATATGCAAGCTAATTAAGCTGTCTTGAATTTTCATCCCGACTAAGCAGACTCTTTTGAAACTATAAATCAAGTTGTTATAATTAACTGGATTACAATAATGTTTGATCCTCAAAAGATTCTAGATGAAGAATTCAGAATCGAATAATTATCGTACGTTAGTCATCCTTTATATGAAATTTGTACAATTATTTAGTTTGGTTTGTTATTCCCATTATAGGCGATAGTATGCTAGTCATCCTTTATATGAAATTTGTACAATTATTTAGTTTGGTTTGTTATTCCCATTATAGGCGATAGTATGCTTCAAGTCATTCTTAGTTACTTCATTTGGTACCCTAAATTATCTAATTAAACATACTTTAGTTTTAATAAATTATACATTAATTAAATACGTGCATATTTAGAGTTATTTGTAGGGTACAGTAGCATATAGGCTAATTTTGTTCACTTATACATAGCTTACGTGCCACTTTGTTTTCTGTTGCAAGGTACTGTAAACTTATAGATCATCCCACGTTTTATGTTACATCCCAACTGCAGATTCGGTCGACCACTCGATCGTTCTTGGCGAACTATCATTATTTTCGAAATATAATTTTGGATATTATAATTTTTGTTTTGTGTTAAAAAGTAGAAGTTATAATCCTACTCTTAAACTCCTTTTTTTATGGGGGCGGCGGATCTTTCCATTTTTTATGGGGACGAGGGATGAGGTTTGTGGTCAAACACAATGGTTTAAACTTGAGGTTCAATAATTCCAAGCATACGTAGTTAGAAAATCTTGATATAGCCATGGTAAAACCATTAGAGAAAAGAAGGGAAAAAAATCTTGATCCTTAAATAGGAAGAAAAGATTTAGAAATGAAACATGAAATAACCATGTAATGTCAAAATTTACGGAGTCAGGATAGCTTCCAAGGCCACTCCTTCAGGGTTAATTGGCTATGGTGGATAAATGGTTTCTTTTTACTTAAGTGAGCTAGCAAATTTGAAATTAAAGGCAAATAAGACTGCTAATTTAAAAGCAAACTTGAAATTAAAGGCAAATTAGCTTATGTATTATACTTATACCCCAATTGGGAATTAGTAGACTAGCGCTTCAAAAGAACAGCCAAATGGCAAGTCATAAAAAGTCTTTGGTATAGTTGAACAAGTGGGAAAATGCGATGCTGCTAATTTTCTTTCTTATTCTGATTTTTGAGAAACCGTATTTATTATGAATGTATAGTAACTGTTTATCAATTTTAGGCAAATGCATAACTTTATATAGAATAATTTAATGCCTTTAATCTGTTAAATAAAAGAGTCTAATTTGCTTTCTCTCTTACTTACCAGTAACCACCTGTTCCATTTTTTTTCACAGGAAATTTGTGGACAAAAACTTTCCTTCATTCGCAATGAGAACTTCAAAAATGTTGTTTATTTCCTAAGAAAATTTTAGTGCTTTGAATGTAGTTTTCAATGGGTTTCGGCCTTTTCTTTTGTTCTGTCTGATTTATTATGCACTTATGTTCTTACATTTCGATGCAATTTTGTTATACAGGTTAGGTGTAGTGCAGAGATAATATGATGAAGAAAAAGGATATATTTTTACCATGAAGCGTTTAGGTACTTTTCTTCTCCCTCTATATACCTCCTTACAACATTCATGATTTCAAGTTATTGTCGTTAATATTGTTTATATATTTTCATCCCACTTTTATACGTTTTGTGAATGCTTCTCAAGCAATATTAAATCGTCTGTTGCTACATATATGGAGTTCCAAGTATCTTGGTAGATATATATACAAGTATAGGTTTATCAGACGTAAAGTGTAGCTCATTATTGTTTATACAAACTTAGCTTTTTTTTATAGTCAGTTTCGTATTAACATTTTTGCCGTTAGCTTATTTTAGTTTCTTATATACTTTTCAGATGCCGTTCATCCAGTTTTTATGTTGAATATAAGTATTCCTGTTTGTGGGTTATCCCTAAATTATTGTTTAAACATCTGTCATATTATTTTGTTTTTATTTATTAGAACTAAAACTTCAGATAAACAAAGTCTGAGGAGTTGGAGAGTAAAAATGTTAACTTTCTATGTAGTGGAGCATGAGCTTACATGTATCTGGCTGCTCTTGATTTAGAAGAATTAGATGTTAGCTTGAGATCAATCCAGATATATAAACGTGAAAGCATTTTTTTATAAAATTTTCAGGGGCTTTCGTATTTATCAAACAAGATATAGAGTCAATGGTTGTGGACAGTGATGTTTGGATGCATAACATTGAAGGATTAGATAAAAAGATTTCTTCAATAAGAAAGAAGCAAAAATATATGGCAGCGTGTTTGCTAAAATAACAAAGCTACGGTGAATAAGGTAGTTACATACGTGAATAAATCCCTTATTTCATATGTATTGACATTTAATGATATAATTTCAAAATTAGGTTGAGTTTATATTTTTCTGTTCTGTGTTCACTGTTTAAATTGCGCTCATTGATTAATATAATTTGTCTTTTGAAAACCAAAAATGAAATAAGATACAAAATCATTGATTGTGGACACTGTAGCTTAATAAATACTAATATGCCGTTCTTTTGATTAGGTAGTGCAGCTTAATAAATACTAATAGACTTTCTTCATTTTTGGTTTGCATATGATTCTCTTTTGACTCATTGGCTCATGTTTTTTTTCCATTTGTTCAATGACTTTCTAATGCCTACACTGCATTGCCTTACAGCCTATAGCACTTATTGTCTATTACATGCATAAATGGGTATGCGTGGCTTAAACATCTCTAATTTTATTCCTTATTGTATTTCAGACCCTTATTTTTCATTTTTCATATTTATATATATAACAGAATGGTCCACATGGAGTAGCATGGACACAATATCTAGAATTAGATGGAGGAGCAAAAGCAAAAGCAAGAGCAAGAGCAAGAGCAAGCAATTTATCCTTACTACTAGATCAAGCAGCATGACTCAACAGATATGGCAGCTGCGTTATGGTACTTGGGGCTATGCCACAAGCTTTCAAGGTTAGTACAGGTTGTAGTACGGTCACAAGTTTCAGTGTTTGGATCTTGCTTTACCTGTCAATATTGGGTCTAACCAGCTACATCAAATGGTAGATTTGCGCAACTGGCATCAAATATTCTGGCCAATAAACTGAATATGCTAACTAAGTGCACACTATTTATTTTTTTTCTCGGTGCACTGATTTGTTCAATTTGCTTATTGATTTAGCAGAGTTTCACACAACATAGTTTTCACGTTGAACTTCGACTCTGTCAGATGTAATCTATCTATCAGTCTCTGTTTTGTTTAACAATTGCAAAACCATTCATCAAATATCATAAGGGGTATTTAGTTTGATGAGCACATTTTAGGAAAAAAATAGATCCAAGGACAACTTTAATAATTAGATAGAACGAACTCGAAGGCAAATTAAAATCACATTATGTCAGCCTCAAGTGAAATTTGATTTCCTATGTTCATTAAATTAATTAAAAGATAGAAAATGGCCAGCCAAATTGCAATTAATAAAAGTGATTTCTAGGATATTTTAGTCGATTAGCGTAAGTAATCATAAACATTAGAAGTTAGCCGTTTGGAAAGCTAAATAGATATAGTTTCAGAACTTAAAATAGCTTATAATATCATCAGCTTATGTTATATCATCTATAACATAAAACGAAGTCATTTAAAAGCTAATTTCATTTAGCATCTAAAAAAAGCTATATGAAAAAAGCAGATATATATGCATTTTGCTTTCCATCTTGAATTTCTTATATTCTTTTTTTTCCCTCCATATTTACAAAACAAAAGTGTTCTTAATTTTAAATATTCAGAGTTTTTCCAGTTAAAACACAAGTTGTCCTTGATGTAGATTACAAAGTTGGTTGTCCTTGAATCTACTTTTTTTTTGTAAAATGTTTCCTTAAAACAGGTATCCTTTTATAATAAATATAACCTTGAAAATAAAATATCTTCATAATAATCAAATATAACCAATCAACCATTTAAGAAGATAATCCGCTAATGACATACTTTATTGGAAACTAAAGGAACGTGTAACTATATATTTATTTTTAATGATATCATGATCAGTTGCAACGTACGATAGTTACAACTGTGTTTTCAGATAAGAACACATCAGTAACCATTCTAATTTTAAGATGATTCTATTAGATCAGTTAATATGAATAGAAACTCAATTATCTCTTTACATTAATATGTATGCTTCCTTCAAATTGAACTATACCATCTAGCAGATAATGACCTACTCAATCTGACTGCCCATCTTGCTACATTTTAACTTATATAAGAATTTATTTTTGTTGTGTTACATACATGCCACGTCACTAGATTAAAAGGCTAATGATATTTTTCAACATGTAGTTCATGTATAACTATAACTCCATGCTTCTGTTTGAATGTTATTTATATTTTTTTGGGTCATTTCTATCTGCATATAGAAACTGTTTTACATGAATTTTTGGT